>CM067349.1:69658050-69690550 GCA_034190875.2 Urechis unicinctus
CATCGAATAAGTGAAAAACTATTACCTCGAATAACTCCATCAATAATGGTCGGATTGTTACAAAATATACATCATTGTGTCGCTCATTCTAACTGCAAACCTCTGCTTAAATAAATGAAGGCATCGAACCAACATTTTTCTCAAGCGCCCCAGCTCCAGATAAATTTTGCTAGAGGTGTATCTGTGAAAACCTTATGTGAAAAAACACCTATATGATCATGGTACACCCTACCTCTTAGATATGTACAATGAGATATGACAATTTCAGCTCAAAAATAATCAGTCTTGAAAGTAGCTGCTGACTCTGTATTGTTTTGTCATGTAATTACCGTGTCTACTATATATGATTATACTTATCATCAATAATTTTTAAAACTTTGATGTATTATGGTAAGAATCCTTTATACAGAAAATGATGTTCATTGGCCTTTGAAGTCACTGTAGATAGTATGCTATAGAGCAAGTTAATTGTTTAAGCAGAAAGGTTGGAACATGACAAGTCTATGTAAACTGAGCTATTTAATAACAATTGATATGTTGCATGTTCATTTCATCATGTCATTTTACCCTGATATAGATGTATATGGAATTATCACTATGTATATTCTTGATCATTTCTGTATCGGTTACTGATTAATCATGGATGCACCATATGTGGTATAAAATGGGATATGTGTTTGTTACTGCTAAAAGTGTCATGTTGATTCAAAAGTAACTCTTATCCCCAACCTACCATTGGGAAGCATATATCATAGTATTATTGATTTTATAGAATCGACGAATGTTTGCACACTTATTCATAACCCCTCTAAATGCTTATATTGGGAAACAGCCACTCACTAATAGCCATTGATATCACATAACCACTAGCAGCCTTATTTTGCTGTTCCCCACTCAAAAGCTGCTCACGCGGTCTGAGGGACACGAGCGCCCATGCGCCCATCCAGTCTGCTAAGACCTCCAAACGAATCATATACCCCCAGACACCTTCGTATACTCCCGTGACCCAGTTAACTGTAGCGCCGTATGTTCCTAAACCCCTTACGCATCCTACTCCAACGCGAGAATGCTCTTCTGACCTTACCTACCAGACGACCATCATCATACGCCGTGGTACGGGATGGAGAGAAGAAGTGAGTTTCCCAAACAATGCAGGTCAAATAGTTCATTGGGATGTTCCAATAAGCAGGGTGACGTTAAGTATTTTAAGCATGGCAACAGTTTCTGTCACACACGCAAAATGGCTGTGAATCGTGTAAATGACTACAACAGTCCAATTGATTTTGTAAATTAGGTTAATTCCATATCGACTAACTTACAAAAACGTGACCTACTCAGATTCGCCAACCCTTGACAAAGTCGCAATATGAAATCTCCCAAGGACGCGAATCGTTGCCAGACGCCTAAACTATATGGCGTTGAGAGATTTCTCTGGGAAAATAAGCTTAAAACATGGTGACTTTAAATTGACCGTACCATTTTATTCTTAGTCCCACATGATATTGAAAATATGCAGAAGCTTGTATAATGATTTCCCGTATAATACTTGTAAAATAATTCAAAAACCCTTGGTACCTCCATGGAACTCACGTGCGCTCTTATCCTCAATGACCCCGCCTTGTTTACTTTCTGTATGGTCATGTGACCAAAGTAATCAAGTGTGACCGTAAAAGTCAAGTACTTTCTTGACAAACTACCTAATATACATTATTCACACAGTATTCAATCAACACTGTTGGATCATTGAATACCATATAATAACAAAACACTTAATATAAAAACCCATTCGTACAATCCAAGCCACCAAATTCATTGTTTGCCCCTAGCCATGATAATCTAGCTTCGAACTTTGGCCCCAGATAAACGACAGATCGGCGAAATATAGAGCGCAAAACTAGCAGACTTACCAAAGTCAAGTCACATAAAATTGCCAATCCGATAAATAATGATCATTAAAAATAAATGTAACTTATTTTATCACAACCCTGGTTAAGAATAATACGATTGTTACAGTATTACGGCTAATAATGACATTTCATAAATTACGAAACTCGTAAACAATAACTCTACATTAGACTGCTTCCTCGTGACTTCGCAGAAAGCATAGAAATTTGTTGTTAAATACGGATTTCCAAACAACTACATTCGGACATGAACGGAAAAGAAGCTGTGTCGGTAAAATAATATACTATCTCTGCGTGTTCTGTATTACCTAATCCGCGTTTTACCCCTACCCTGACCGAATTTATATCCATGACCTAATTCCCTTGACGGAACGATTGCGATCAGCTGTTCCACGATTTAGGCGTTAGCAGTAGCCCAACAGACCAACAGTCGATAGGGTACTCCCTTGTTGAGCACAAGCTCCACTTGGTTCATAAGAACTAGTTAGCAGCTCTAATTTCAATACTGTTGGATGGTTCTGTTAAGTTGAAAAACAAATTGTTGTTTGATAGACTTGTTTTGCTATTATAGCTAAGACGGTTCGGTGATATGTAAATGCAAAGAGAACTTGACTATGAAACATCAACTTAACAATTTTAACAATTAATGGATGCCCTTCACTTTATTCACTAGGCTTCAGCCATGAAGATAGATATGATGTTATATGGACATGGTGGTAAGACATAACCATAATGTGTATGGTACTGCGCTGTTTGGCAAATTGTGATTAAAGAGACTAATGTTACAGCACCATTGATGGTTTTATAAATTTATCAACACTTACCAGTGGCTGCTTATCCACCGTCTCTTGGTGTTTCATAAGCTTAACTATTGCCAATTATCTAAATATGATAGACCTCAAAGGTCAAAGGGTCCTCAGATTGCAATTATAATCAATACTTGGGGGTTGTTATAACATCACATACATATTGGGCTGTTGCCTATCCACGCAATGGCCAATGTGATGGTCTATCAAAAGAGGGAATAAGTTGATGGTGCAAATATAGACATGAAAGTTTCGGATATCACCAGAGGGAAACCTAATACAAATACTACCAGCCACTAAATAAACATTCTCTGAACTGCATAACTATTTAATTGCATAATAAATGAGGATCTGTGCTATAAACACCATGACTATGAGTATTATGTAATTTGACAGTAGATAATATTGAATGTTCTCAGCTGAACAGCTGATGTGGCCTCACATAAGTTTCCTGACATTGACTTATGTGATCTGACCTCTGTAGGTATGCTATAAGTGAGTGTGGAAACATTTTATGAGGTGTTATATTGTGAAAATAAATAACCAGTATCTGTATATTGGGTCACTATCTTCTAACCGCATTGCTCTTCAAGCTTCCATTCCTATTTAGTTCTCTAATAAAGATGCAGATTTGAATGCATTATCATATATATAGAGCTTTGTTAAAGTTTGGGCCAATGTACTGTGAATATGGAAGAAATTCTATTCTGAACCAACCAGATATGTATATTTCTACCAATTTACACATATATGTTTCATTAATATAGGTACCTATTTCAGATGTTAGCTTGGGAACCTATCAGAGACCATTGCCTGAATTGACCATAACTAAAGTGGGCGTGTACTTGGCACAAATGGATTGCCTTGACAGTCGGTTCGTTTGGTTTGGCTGTATCGAGAGACATTATATGATGAAGTATTTTTCAATTTTGTACCACAACCACACGACATTTTTGGAACATGGTCCGATTGTCATCAAATGATCAATTAAATGGTTCTGAAAACTCGCACAATATGCAAGTCAAATACTTATGAACAAATGTGAATCAATGACAGAAATATGCAGTGATACAAACATTGCACCTCATTGTTTACATCTGAATTAATGCATAGTCTGTAATGTGTCAATTATATTAATTTTGCAATGCATATTCTATTATTGTATAATGTATGTGCTTTTGTTTATTAGATACCAGCAGCCCAAGCAAGTACCACTTATGCCACAAATCTGCCTAGAACAACAAGCCCTGTAGCCCCCAGACTTAAAGATGCCAACAAAAACAACTTGATTTCTAGTGACTCGGAGTCAGATCACGATGTCTCGAGCAGAACATGCATCAAAGATACAAGTGAGTATTTTTCATTCCTCTGTGGTCTGTTAACTAGTGACAAGATATAAACCAAAGAAAGGCTTCGTTGCATTATAAATGAATTCTAGTTAAGTGACTTTCATATAAAAGGCACTATTCACTGCATGGTCTATAAAGGCCTGTGCTATATTATGAAAGTCATTACAAGTCTGCTATAAGTCTGCTATAAATAGAAACTAATAGCGAAATATGAAAACAATATACCAATGCACATGCAGACCGCTTCTAATGGGATACAAGGCAGACCCAAGCTTTACAACTTGCCTTCAGAAAATATATTCAGATCCCCAGTCTAAGGAAACTACTCCCATGTATGGTATATATACTTCAGAATATACTGTATTAATCAGGATAAATTTGACAGAGAGATCATTCCCAGTACCTCTTTTACGGTAGATGTCATATATTATATACAATTATTGCACAATTGTGATATATGTAGAATTGTTATTTAAGCTCGTAGATTATCCATGCACTACCATGTGATGTTTCATGATTAAGTAGCTTTATCTGATACTTAATCAGTAAGTTATATCTTCTATTCTCAGCATTACACTGCAGATAGATTATTACAAAAGTAGTAGTAACACTGACTCAATGTACAATCTGTGTAGCTCTAAAATAATCTCTCTTATTGTTCTGTGCATCTTTCTGAAGATGTCCTGGTCAATCTAAAACCAGCTGAGTTGAACAGCAATTTAGTCTGTAAAACATTTATGGTCACTATCTTATACAGAATGCATGTGACACTATTCATTTGACACTACCCTCACACACAACCTCACTTTGACACCTGGAGTTGTTCTACACCATTCAATCAGACAAATGGTAGGTTATAGCTGTACCAGCAAGGAACACTACCTAACATTCTGTGGGATGACTCATCAATCTGAACCACATATCTCTTGCCTCCAGTTTTGGTTGAATGATAGAACTGTTATTTTTGGATTTGTGGTGCCAAGTAATTTGCTTAATATGTGTACAAGCTGCTAATGGGACGTTCCCTACGACGAGGAATGCAATGCCATCTGCTGAACATCTCTCCGAAGAAGCGGTGCACAACCTACTTGCATACAAGGGAAGAATCTCCTTTGCTGCCGCGAAAAAGAAATATGGCATCGGGTTCACTAGGCTATCGAAAATATGGGCAACAGAGGCAAAGCCAGCAAGCTCTAAGGAGGACTCCGAGAGTAGCAATCCAAATGGCCTCCACCAGCCAACCAAGGTTACCCAAGAGTCTACTAGTAGCAATCCAAATAGGGTGCTGGCCCTCCCCCAAAAGTCTACTTCAATGGATTTCGAAAGTAGCCCCACCCAGCTACCATTCCACACCGCGCCACGATATGGCATCCCTGGTGTATACGATTTCTACTATACAATGCAAAATAGAGCGAAAAAGGTGGACGATATAGACAAAAAGGTAGACACTATTGCAACAGACATTAGAATCCGTAGAGGACGAAATAGACGACAGTTTGTCGGTTCTGGGAGACGATATAGAAGAGGTTGGAACCAATCTAGGAACCATTGCGAACCTAGCGTCGTTTTCGACAAGATTGCAAATGGCAGGATATGTAGGATTTGCCGCATTGCTTGCATGGAAGGTCTGGAAAATTAAAAAAAGACACATGGAAGCCGCACCGAATTACCTACCAAAACCAGAACCGTCCCCAAAGCCTACCCCAAGTCGGGACAATGCAGCCTGGCCTACGCTTGTTGGGCGGAACCCTTTCTGCATGGAATAGGAGCCAGGGCAGGCAAATAGATCGCTTGGGGCCGACCACCATTGGGAGAAGCTATAGTGCAGACCAGGTGTTCTAGGCTGGAGGAGGCCTGTAAGCTGGAGGAGGCTAGCCTGGTGGTGGAGCACGTTCGCCACCTGCGACTGGGGGTGATTTGCCTTGGATGTTTGCTACCTGCAACTGGGATTGGCTGGCACCTGGGCTGACTGGTGGGTTGCAGGATGTTGGCCTGGGTGGGGCATGTGTGGCTGGTGGAGTTGTGGCTTTCGTTGCATGTCCAGTTCTGTCTTTCTATCGTCTTTCCTGGATGTGGCCGGCGAGAAGCAAAGGTTGTCTAGCGTGCAGGAGAATGGGGTTTTGGTTATTCGGAGGGCTTCTATTCCACCATGTGCTCAAAGGGATTTTTGTATCCTATATCCATGGACCGGGACTGCAGTTGGGCTTTCCGAGGTTTCCAAGAACAAGAGTACTGTTTCGATTTTGTCTATCTTTGGCGACAGCAAAGTTTCTACGAAGATACTTTCCAGCTGACAACGACGATGCTTTTCGCTGCTCCTCCTTTCGAGGTGGTGGCAGTTCTAGTTCTGTAGGACCTCAATAGTTTGGCAATGGTTTTCCCGAGGGTGGTGGGCCTGGTGGCAAATTTGGAAGATCTGGATATTTGTCCTTTCCTGCGAGACATCTCCAGTGGCAGTCCTTCTGTTGGCAAACACAGTTCTCTGCCAGACTCCCAACGAGCTGTGCGTATCATATGCACCACACAAGGCATTCGTCGTCGTAGAGATTCTGGATGTTTCGGGTGCAAGACAGGATTTCCATTGTCTCTGGGACTGCAAGCAGCAATGGGACCGGTCTGGGTTTGCAGGTAATTTTGCGGTGGCTCCACAGCAGGCATTTCTTGCTATCGACGCAGTGGTCTGTTGCCCCACATTTGCAAGTACTATCTGGATCCTCGAAGATCTTTGGAGGTGGGCCTATTTGGAGACAATCGCCATCGCATTTGCTGTGTGGTTTGTCTGCTTTTCGGGGCCTCGAAGAAACAATACGAAGCTTACCGTCGCTGGGGCCCCACTTGTACAGGTAGACAAAGTCGAGAATATGGCCTGCCTGGACTGGTTCTTGGAAGCTTGCAAGATATATTTCTAGAAAATCCTTAGGTATCGTTCGTAGATGCCAAACCCGAGAGAATCTAGAATCTCTAGCTCTTTTTTGGATAGAAACAAGTAGGGAAACCACTGTTCTAGCAGACCCCAGTTCTCCGCTCGTTGTTCGAAAGATGGTAGTGCTGGGCGGCCTAGGATAATATTTGGAGGTGGAACATTTTCTGGGGCTATTCCACGGATTTTTGTGTACCTTGCTTGCGAAATGTGGTATTTCTCCTTTGCTGCACAATCAGACAAGGCTCCAAATCGTATCTCGGTATAGGCTTCTCGTGGTAGGGTTGTTCTTGGCATGGTATATACCTATGTACTCGCAAAGCTCTAAAAGGAGGTACACAGTGGGTCGGAGGGTTCTGTGGTTGGTGGACTGGCACCTGCGACTCGTGGACCTCTGCAACCCGTGGCCCCGCCGATAGGCTCCCCGCTTGTAGTCTATTGTCCGGAGAATCCAGCTATTTGGAGAGTGGGAGACCCTAGGCAAGCTTTGTGTGGCCACCGGGGCTGGCTGGTGGGTTGGAGGAGGCTGGCCTGTGGGTTGGAAGAGGCTGGTAATAGTCGAACTGGGTACAAAACGTCCACTTACACTAATGATTTTTTAGTAGAACTGTTAATCATTAGCGTTAGTGTACGTTTTTGTACCACTTCGGTGTATGTTTGACCAGTTCGACTAAAAAATCATCGTGTACGTTTTGTACCCGTAAATTCGGAGCCTCTCGGTGAAAATGATTAGTCGAACTGGGGCAAACATACGTTGAAATGGGCCTATTCATTAGTGTTAGTGGGCTATTCAATAGCCTTGTTGGGGGGTCTCCATTTGCAGGGTGGGCTGGATCCGCTAATACCTATAATACTTATAGACAATATAACACATGCCCAGTTTACTCAGTTAATGATGCAATAATATTTCATCATAGCTTTTGACAGTAAAAAACGATTTTTAAACTATATTTACCCATGGCCTCAGTGTTAAAATTGTGTTTACCAGGGGCCTTAATTGTTCGATAGCTGTGATATTAATATGTTGCCTGCATTTCAAATCCAACCCCTTTTAAAAAAATTATGGTCATGTGAAATGTGTTCCCTAGGGAGAACTATGAATTTAGTACTATAACAGATGATATAATCAGAAATAATAGAGATTACATAGCGGTAGTACGATTATCATTAAGTTATTAGCGTATATTTCTATGAACTAGAGCAAACAAAGCATGCCCGTCTGTGAGCTACATTGGATGATCAAGCGTTATGATGAACAACGGAGACGCCTCCATGGACAAACAAACAACCATATCGAGCTGAAGAGTGGGAGCCACAGGGATTTATATAAATCGTCTACAGTGCCACCTCGTTAAAGGGGACCTCGCCAATGGGGATTCCTCGATGATGGGGACGCAGACCGGGAAACCATTCCAAGCAATGCTACTTCACTTGGTTAATCGGGACATTCCAGACGAATCGCATCGTTAAAAGGGACGCGTTGCCATCGATCGATTTTAAATACCATCGACTGTAACGGTTTAATCCTGATTACTTAGCGATCTGTGATCATCCGAGTTAAACGAAGTTGATAAGGTAGTTAAATCATATAGTGGATGCTGGCGGCTGACTAACAAGCGTGACCAATTTCCGTTTCCGGTGGTTGTGGAGCCCAGCGAGTTCACATTGACGCCTTGACTCCCTGATCAAGTGTCAAGTCGGGTGGTTTAAAAGGCAGAAGTGTCATCATTCATCATCAAACTACCAAAGAAACTGTCACAATGCCTCGAAAAAAGACCTCAACCTACAGAAGTAAGTAGAGATCCTGAAAGAACTAAAAAGAAGTCATCAAAGCCAAGCTACAATCGCCATGAAATTGGAAGTTTCCACGTCCGCCATATTGCGCTTAGTAAAGAACAGGAATGACATCTTGGAGCAACAAGGAGCCGGCCAACGCGAAAGCCGAAAAAGATAGAGAGCGGGTGGAGACGAAGAACTGGATGAGGCACTGTTTACGTGGTTCAAACAGAAGTGGGCCCAAGGCGCACGACTGTCCGGAACAGAAATTCAATCAAAGGCTCTCCAGCAAGCGGAAATGAAGACGGTGCCGCGTTTCAAAGCATCATCTGGTTGGCTGTGGTGCTTGATGTCACGGTTCAACGTAGCCGTCAAAAAGCAGCAAGGTGAAAAGCAAGACGTCGATAACCTGTCCCCCCGCCACTGGCTCCAAGACAAATTTCCTGAAATTTCCGCTGACTTCAGTGACCAGGACATATTCAACGCAGACGAGACGGTCCTATACTTCCGGGCCTTCAATGACAAGGACCACTGCCTGCCCACGGAGGAATTCGCCGCAGGGAAAGCCGCCAAGGGTAGGATCACCGTCCTACTTGGCGCCAATATGGACGGATCGAAAACGCTGCCGCAGCTCGTCATCAGTAAAAGTCGTCGCCCGGGCTGTTTTCCGAAAGATACCATAAAACTGCCGGTCTAGTACCTTATTCGAAAAATGCATGGATGACGCGAGAGATCTTCGCAAACTGGCTGGCTAAATGGGACCAAAAACCAACGTAAGGTCTGCCTATTGATCGACAACTGTTCTGCCCACTCGCGCAGGTGACGCTGACCAACATTACTTTACACTTCCTGCTGCCCAACACGACGAGTCTGATCCATTCGATGTACCAAGGAGTGTTACGGATACTGGAAGGACATTACCGCAGCGCGTTGAATGGACGAATCATAAATGCCCTTGACGCTGACGAATCGGTACAAGCACTGCGAGTTGCCCGACAGATCAACCTTCTCGCCACCAACTACCTTGCCAAGTCTTCGTTGTCAATGGTAAAGGCCGTGACTATCGCCAACTGTTACCGTAAAGCCAGCTTCACTCGAACCGACTAGCCCGCCGTTGACGATTTCGACGGTGACCTGTACGACGTCTCTTTGCCGCCAACCATGCCAAGAGAGGAGTTCAATCGACTCGTGTCACTCGATGATCCCGCTCCGACAAGCGGCGAATACGACGATGCCACTCTTCTCGAGCAAGTCAGTCAAAAACGCGCTGCCCCAACAACGACGACTCTGACGACGACGACGAAAATCCGCGCATGACGAAGAAAGAACGACATATGCTCGTGGATTATTTGAGACGATTCGCTCAAGAACAAGGCTACGGCGATGATCACGTTGTGTATTGTAGTCCGCGCCACATCGAAAACGTGTAAATGGACTTAGCGGCCGAAGAAACCACCCAATCGCGTTTGGACCAATTCTTCAAAAGTAATTAGAAACCGGATATGTGAATGTATAAGTGCAATGCGAACTCTGATGGGACAAGCCAAGCCGATTGTACCGTATGTTCATGGAACACAATTGTTTGTGTTATTTGTATTAAATAATAAATTCAAGTTGTGAGATGATTTAATTGTTCACATTTTACTTGCTTTTTGTGCGTTGGGTCGGGCCCTGTAGTTTTCTGTTGGTTATGGACACCTGCATGTTCTTTAGTTGTGTAGGGTTGGTGGGACCTCGCTATTTTGCCTCGTTAAAGGGGATGTTAGTCCGGCCACGGAAGCGTCCCCTTTTACGAGGTTGGACTGTATTACTATAACTATGTTTGTGTTTTCTCAATGATACGAAAGCCGACCCCTGTCAAGTTCATATGTAGACTCTCGAAACATATTGCGCGTTCCATCCCACGAGTTCCTGTATGACTTCCAGTTTCACAGTGTGCGTTTCTCGGTGTAGATATATCTATACATGCGCCTGACCCAGCACTCGAAAGCGCCACACATTTAAAGCCTTTGCTGCTCCATGTTTGAATTACGTTGGATAGCACTTCATTCAATGTGATATAAATGAATCGTCGTTAATTAAACATGCATTGCCCCTGAACGTTAATTCTATCGCTTATTATCATTTCAAATTAAGATTCCCAGTCATACAGACAGGGATGAAAGACACCCCATGGCATGGATGCAAACATTTAATTCCCGCCGCAACAAGTTCATCACACTGTCGCATAACTGGTTTTTTTGCGTCGTAAAGCGTTTGGGTTTCTGTTATGTACCGAAATAGTAGGTTTTTTGTAATGTACCAAAATGGTTGGATTTTGGTTATGTCCCAAAATAGTTGTTTTTTTTGTTATGACCCAAAATAGTTGGTGTTTTGCAATGTTCCAAAATAGTTGGTTTTTTACATATCCCTAATACCCGAGCTATTTTGGAACACCCATTTTGGTACACAAAAAAGTTTAATAAAACAATGAAAAACCAAGATAAGTTTACGAAACCGATATATATATATATATATATATATATATATAGATATAGAGAGATATATATATAGAGATATATATATATAGATATATATATATATATAGAGATAGAGAGAGATATATATAGAGATATATATAGAGATCTATCTACATATATATATATATATATAGATATATATATATATATATATATATAGAGATATTCTATATATATATATATATATATATATATATCTATATCTGTATATATATATATATATCTCTGTGTGTGTATATCTATATATATATATATATCTCTGTATATCTATATATATATATATATATATATATATATATATATATATATATATATATATATATATATATATATATGACTCTTATAGACTAACACCCTTTTTTAACCGCCTTTTGTTCAGTAAAGTACCCATGTGTCGTCTAATATGCATGTCATACATATTTCTGGCTGTTATACATATTAATGTTGATCATTGATATCCTAGGAAGCACATGTAATTGTTAACCAGCGGACTTCTACATACATTAATTAACATATTGCTAGAGAGCCCCTCTATTAATCCATTGGCGCTCTATTACGTTAGAATAGATAAATTGTGTACAAGGTATTGTCGCTTTTCTTTTAACATGTAAATAAGCACCATACAACGTCAAATAAACATGAATAGAAAGCAATACACATTCGTTTGCTGTAGCTTAGTTGCATCGCCAATTATAATGCACGTTAGTGCTGATGAGTTTTCTGATTGTAATCTGCAGTTTATGGAACTTATCCTCCAACCTGCTGATAAAATGTAACCCTTCCATTGGCCATTCGTTGCCAAAAATAATGACCGGCGTCAAAAACCAATTTTTGGGCTATTTTGACATATATTTCTTCTGTTATAGTGTACCATGAAATATATGATAAATCGACTCCACCAGAGCCTAAATACTGTAACTTAATATTCGTGATGAGCGTCGATTAACGATGAAGTCGTCAATTTTATAACAAAGCATAATTAATCCTGATGGACATTACCAAATTGATTTCACTGAAGGCAAATTAATGTGAATACACTATGATCTCACAGTAGGTTGTTATTGGGGCATCCTATGAGGTGCGGCCAGGCTATTGACATGTATGGTTCCTCGGGCTTTGTCTGGCCTAGTGCATATACAACACATTAAACATCACGAAACTCGCCCATTGCGGTTATGTACGCGGTAACAGTGATTAGATATATTTGAAAGTATATTCTGCACGATAGACAGTTATCTGCTAGACCGTCAATATAAACCAGCATCGGGCGGACCGGTTTGAAATGCCTGGTCTTGTTGCGTCTATTTACCTCTTATATCTGAAAATGCTACTATGCATAGAATGTTCCGCTCATTACACGATTGTTTTCTCGAGCATGCGCGTGATATCGATGGCGCCATTAGCTTAATGATGCGTTCGGCCCGCCCTGGAGGTGCCTTGTTGATTCAAAACGCTTAATGAAGCGTAAATAGATTACAACGTGATCGCCTAGCCGTTTGCATTGAATAGAAATGTAAAATCGATTCTAGTCTGGGTTCTACAATCCTACAGTGATTATGCGGCCGGCGGGTAGGATACCGTTGTCTAGAAGGAAATTGTACTTTTTCTTTATTGGGTCAGTCTATCCTAGCAGTTCTTCCACCAAGAAAGCAATGTTGACACAGCCGGCCAACGCTAATTCCGTCTGTGTGTCTGTACGTTTCAAGACACGTGTCATTTATATTGTGAGTGAGGCGTGAGTGTGGCATTTCGAATATCAGAATGAGTGTGTCAGCGATTTTCATTAAGATTAAACTACCTCCCTATATCGAACATGAATGGCTTCTTTTGTTTATGGGGCTAAGTTTGTTCTTTGCTGTGATATAGAAATGTAATTGCAGTTTGTAGCTGCGGTCTTAGCTAGTAATTTAGGCATTATTCGACTTATTGGGACTAAGGTTGTCAAATAACATCAAATTTCAACGTGGTACTGCGTAGATGTGCTACGTGCAAAGCGTTTAATAAAAAGGAGTTGATTAAAGTAACGCTTTTTATTAATGCGAAGAGCATGTAAGTAAATTCTGAAGTAGGTGTTGATGTTTAACCCAGGACACATAACATTGATCAGTTATCTCATCAGGGCATATGCGCATCGTGCCCCGTATATCAATGTCTTTCGCAGCTGCTTTGGTCTTATATACAGCATAACGCGGTGCACGCTGACTGAAATGTTGCCAAAACCGGTGAAAATACGCCCTTTTGTTTATTTATAATTGCGCTCCGCTATCAAACAGGTTCTCGGGATCAATGACATAGCTAGCACCGTGCATAATGTGACAATTTTACAGAACCGCTTCAGTGAAGTTTGAATCATGCACCCTCTATGCAATAGAACGTTGGAAGGAAGCGCAGATGATTATTTCGAGGATAGGTCCGTGTAGCTGCTGTGAACGAGGATATATTTCACAATCATCGACTTCTTGATCCAGCTACAATCAAAAGCGTTGGTTTCTTACAATGAGGTTTTGTATTAGATGAAAGTCCGCAGGTTATAATGTCTGACTAAAAAAAACAAGGCGTTTTTAATAATGTTAATCCATTATATGCACCAGCACGTGTATTATTCTGTAGAACTCCAACGAACACTTTGTCCTCATTGGGCGTTAAAAAGGAGGAACAAAATACGGTCCAATGTCGGCGTATTGCATATTGTGATGTTAAAGGTGGTGGCTGTTTGATCTAAACCTCTTATTTTATTGGCTATAGCTGTATATCATGGTCACAAACACAATCACTCTTATTTGTTGTCTGTCTCTTTGTCCTTACTTTCTATTACGCACGTTATCTTTTAGAAAAGCAATAACAGAAAAGGAATAATATGTCCTCGTGAACGATCAACGAGATTTTGTTGTTGCTGAATATAACTCAGTGGTCACTTGAACCTCACAGAAGTATTTTTATTATTCACATCAATATATGTGCACATTTGTCGCCCTCAAAGAGTTAGACAGAGTTTCTTATATGAATTAGGGATTACGCGACGAATATGGTTAGGCGTTGTACATACCGATGAATAAATTCGCTAACCTTATAAATCTGATGAGATTATTCAGGTGAGTGAATGTAGGAGGATAAGGAACAGTGCCCATGTTCTCATATCATTGTTATTTTTAGCGCGATAGTACACGAGTTTGTCTAAAATCATCGAATTACTCTCAACATGCGTGGACAGTATTCGCGTGTGATTATGCCATGGTTTACTTGCATGTGAATATAGTACGAATGAATTGAAGCAAATTTGGGGAAGAATGAGTTTATATATATATATATATATATATATATATATATATATATATATATATATATATAATATATATATATATATTTGTTTATGCATATATATATGTGTTAATATATATATATATATATATACATATATTTATATATATATATATATATATATATATATATATATATATATATATATATATATATATATAATATATATATAATATATATATATATATATATATATATATATATATATATATATATATATATATATATATATATATATATATATATATATATATATATATATATACATACATAAATATATACTTAGACACTTATCAGCACAGATTGGAGTGAAATTTATTGGTGATTCACATTTTGCCATTGTAGTGAAAACAAACTGTTTTTCAGGCGAATACAAAAATCGCTCTCATCTTAACTTATCTAGCATATCCAAACTTGCATGCATGTTAGGCTAGTGAATACCTCTCCGCCATAATGCCGTCCCTTGTCACAATCAAAACTGTTTGATTTCAATGAAAATCCGATATTGTGCCGTTAGCTAGCCTATTATGATGGTAGAGAGGTTTGCTGAAGTAGACTTTGTATCCAAACATATCATTTAGAAAACACAATTGGTAGAGGCATCGACCACCTGCAAACCTTGGACTGCTTGCTTCCATTCAAGCATAATGATGGGTTGTAATTGGCACTAATTTGAAGTTAGATGCTAGACTAACCTCAATAGTAAGCTGCTACGAATAAGTCAGATCGGTTGTGTTAAGCACAGTTGGCATAATCTAAGATGCTGAACATAAGTACCATACTCTGATATTAAGTTGTAGAATAGGTTTTGCGACGTCCTTGGCGCGAGCGATTTTTTTACCAACTCCCCACTTTTTACTGCAGCACAATATCACGTGACAGCGCTAATTGGGATAGACACAAGCGATAATGTAAGCCGTAGAGGTGTGCAATCTGTATACGATAACCCACATCCGGGTACCATGTCTCAAGGTGTCTATGATAGCATATGCATCTGCAATATTTTAAATGTTTCCCCTATACAAGTATAAATGTGAGAATTATGCGTTCGTGTAACTGACCCCAGGTATCCCCGGCCCTAGCTTCGTTGATGTTAGACATTGTGCCAGTATGTGCACTATTCATACAATATGCATATGCATCATTCTCTCAATAGCTCTAACCCCCGAATATTAATCGTTCGCTCGTTGTGACACCTGAGACATTGCAGTGTCACGATGGCGTGTTACATTTATGCACCTGGTAGCATGTATATGTCATCAGCTTTCATAACCTGAGCGCTTCTGTTAGGGCGAGGTGAAAAAACAAAGCACATCACAATGCGGTTAACCTTGACTTTGAGCATTTATCCCTGCCATGAAAATGCCAGAAATACAGCGCTGAGAGAATATGCTCGCTCATCATGCGGTTGTTTTTATCTACACTTTCGCCCTGTTAAAAAGAAACACCTATCAAATTAAGAGGTAAGGTTACGCATATTGTCATTGCTCGATGTTCATAATAATCCCATGAGTAACTCGATTCGTCAAATGGCAATGGACAGCCTAGTACTTTTCAATGTTCCTTACAATTGGTATTCCCTGTCAGAGGAAGTGTTTAATATCAGCATGTTATGACGTAGATGGCTGATTCGATTATCAATAAAGCCGACAAATGGGGAGAATTAAAGCATGTTGCCAGGAATAATGCTAAGAATTAAGACTCATCTTGAACTTCTCACTGATATTATCTATCGTAGTTGTCTGGAAAAAACTTGAGCATTGTTCCATTTTAGTAGCGAATCACGTTAACTGAAGAATTTGCAGAGCATTCTTTAATGTCACGTATGACGCGCGTTAACAAATAAAAGGGAACAACATTAAGCGCTACAGTGCAACGCACTCACGCAAATTCTAAATCCTTCTATTGCATCTAATTTTTATATATATATATATATATATATATATATATATATATATATATATATATATAAATATATATATATGTATACATATATATATATATATATATATATTGTATATATATATAAATATATATGTATATATATGTATATATGTATATGTATATATATATATATGTACATATATATAAATATATATACGTATACATATATCTAAATATATTTATATATATATAAATATATATATATATTTATATATATATATATATATATGTGTGTGTGTATATAAATATATATATAGTTGTCACCTGAACCATTATTTCGCTTATATTCACTAATTATATTGTTAAACACACGCGGATTATTGAATGATTTGTTTTCTGAAAATGTGCGACGCAAAGTATGTAAGAATACCCGATAATCGTCCAGCTTCTGAAGTCTTTCTTTATAATAATCATAGAGATGACCAAAGTAAAAATCCACCAGTTTTGTCTTGGTATGGTATTAGACCTGGCGAATACACCACACTTGGCGCCCATGTCTGGATGTAGACAAAGGTCTAAGACTCTTGTGCCACACACATGTGATTTTTCTATGTCGCTGTTACCCCTAATGTTTTACTACTTGATCATATAAGGATTGATATGAAATTGTATAGACAATCAAGCTCCGAGCATCTTCTTTACCTCTAATATATTCAAAGGAAGATATAAACGTCACTAGAAATCTAGATAAGAAATTGACATGTTTTGGCTCGAAGCTGTTTAATATGTGACATCTACAATCTGTGTCCACCTCACTTCGTGTCAATCAAAGCGTTAATTCCTGAGGAAGCTTAATCGATCTGACCTCTAACCCCGACTTGCCGCCAAATCCAGCCAATTACAAAAGATCGATTTGAATTTATTCATATTTATTAATGAGGCACCTTGAGAAAAAAAATAGTTCTAAATTTTTTGGTTAACATAACGGAGAAAATTGCTTAAAAGATCAGATATGTGATGTGAGCCTATGTAACATAATCAAAAGAGTGCCTGTAGATATAATTTTATTGCATCTGAAATTACCTATGCACGCATTGATATTCTGGGATCTACTTCAATTTGCATTTTCAGTTGTTCCAGACGCCATTCCGATTCTGTGCTTTGGTGAAGACACAACATCTTACATCATCATTCCGAGGTAAATTCGTAGTCACTACTTAATATTATGACAAAAGTATTTAATACTTGATACATGTAGCCTGCTTTGTTTCACATATGATTATGTATTACTTGGTAGATTGTTTCGGGATGTTTTTGTCGTTTTAACTGAGATTTTAATTGACGTAATTGAGGTGACTTGGTAGGTAAGACTATTTGTTTTCATTAACGCATCGGCGATAAAGATCACAGAACTCCTTCTGTCGTCAATATCATCTTCGATCAGTTTTAGCATGTAAGATGCCTACCGGGTATTCCCCTTAGGTCACAAATATTTCGATTCCCCGCCGTCAATATCGCTCCAATACGAAAGGAAACTAGCATTGACAAAATAAAGGCCGAGGTTTTAAGCCTAGTGGATTCAAACTCCATACGAATGATTCAGCATTGAAAACCGAACGGTTCAGTTATATAAAGACAGTTGTCGCAATGAATAATAAAGCTTGTTTAAACATTTCAATCCTTCTGCCTTGTCTGGTTTTCTTCTGAAAATGACATTATTTGAATCCTCGCCTGTAGGATCCTGAAATATACGACGAACTGTTTCATTCGCCCCGTTGCCGCGCTACTCTTACGACCAGATGGACGGGACGGTATCTTAGGGCGATGGCACGGCTTGTCCGTTCACGGATAACCTGAAGCGTATATAGCGTTGGTATGTATCATTTTATGCACTGTTTCTCCAAGCGATGTCTCTTACCTGGGTTGACCCCAATGTCTCTTCCCAATAAAAACCGAAATGAAATCGACAATTGAACTTACACTCGTTGGTTACACCACTGGCTTGGATGTTTAGCGGCTTCCGTCGTTGCATTCCATGGACGGGAGGAAAGCGGAATTTACAATGACGTAACACGCGGCTATTTATCACAACCAACACCCAGTGCTTCGACAACGCAACGCATTACCCATGGTGCATCTGCGGATAATGATATTGTTTATTGACATTATCGCCTTGAATTTCATGCGGTTACCGATAAAATCTCGTTTGATCTTCGTTGAATGCTTATGTGTGCCTGTGTTTCTGTTTTTCTTAACAAATATAAGTGATATTGACTGAATCGATTTGAAGTTTTATAGTTATTCCTCGCTAGGTTTCTGGCATGTTTTGGCACAATCATATTTTGGAAGTAATATTTGTCATTGGTTTTTGCATGCATATGTTAGGAATGAATGCGCGCGAATTCAATGTTTTATATGTGCACATATATGGCCTGTGTATAATATTTGATTATCATTTGCGTTGTTTGGACTGACTTTCGTACCATATCCAACGAGTGGTTAAGCTTTCGCGTCGTTCGTTTATTTGAAATGGCTTCAGACCTTTTTAGATTTGGATAATCAAGTGTTTTCGGTTCCGGTTTTTTGTCTACCCAAGTAAATGCTTTTCATTTCCTTGGCGCAACTCTGATTTTAAAGCACATCTTGCAAATACCATTTCTATGACAACTGATATTGGCGTGCCTAGAGCAATGCATAACATTCAGCTAGCTTTAGATCTTTATTTGACCAGCGTGCTTTGCGTGTGGATTTGTGCCCGACTACTTCTTCTATGCTGATTTACGAGTCGAATCAAATAATCAGAATCTGTTGTACAATATACTCCTGTTGATTTATATCAGCTCTTTTTTGTTTCTGATTAAATGCGAATTTTGTTCGACGCATTCTACTCGTTTCTGTTTTCGAACGTCAAACTGCTCGTGCTTTTCCCATTAAAGCTCGTATTGCGAGTGACTATTGTATGCTGGACAGTTAACGGACTCATTGTTAATTAACAGCAATGCTAATATAATCCAGCGCTTCGGATACAGGACTCATTACCCAGTGCTTCCAGAACAGGACTCGTTACCCATGGTGCATCTGCGGATAATGAAATTGTTTATTTACATTATCGCCTTGAATTTCATGCAATTACCGATATAATCAAGTTTAATTTTCGTTGAATACTTCTGTGTGTCTGTGTTTTTGTTTTCCTTGACGAATATGAGTGATTTAGACTGAATCGATTTGAAGTTTTATTGTTATTCCTCGCTATGTTTCTGGTATATTTTGGCACAATCATATTTTGGAAGCAATATTTGTCGTTTGTTTATGCATGCAAATGATAGGAATGAATGCGCGCGAATTCAATGTTTTATGTGCACATATATGGCCTGTGTATAATATTTGATTATCATGTGCGTTGGTTGGACTGACTTGCGTTTTATACCCATCGACTCGTAACGCTTTTGCGTCGTTCTTCTATTTGAAATGGCTTCAGACCTTTTTAGATTTGGATAATCAAGTGTTTTCGATTCCATTATCGCCTAATTTCATGTAGTTACCGATATAATCTAGTTTGATCTTCGATTAATACTTCTGTGTGTATGTGTTTCTGTTTTTCTTAACGAATATGAGTGATTTTGAATCGATTTGAAGTTCTATTGTTATTCTTAGCTATGTTTCTGACATAATTTGGCACAATCATATTTTTGAAGCAATATTTGCCATTTGTTTTTGCATGCAAATGTTAGGAATGAATGCGCGCGAATAACATGTTTAATATGTGCACATATATGGCCTGCTTATGATATATGATTATCATGTGCGTTGTTGTGACGGACTTCCGCTCCATATCCGTCGACTGCTAATGCTTCCGCGTCGTCTTGTAATTTGAAATGGCGTCAGACCTCTTTACTTTCGGATAATCAAGTGTATTCGGTTCAAGTTTTTGTCAAGCCAAGTTGATGATTTTTTATTTGCCCATTTTGCGATTTCCATTTTTATGACAACTGATCTCAGAGCACATACAGCAATGCATATCATTCAACTCAGGCCTTTATTTGGCAAACGTGCTTTGTGTGTGGATTTTAAGAGTATTCAAATTGCACAAAACTGTTGGACAAACAACTTTCGCAGATTTGTGTTGCAAAAAACCCAATATAACGCTTTGGTTGCTATTTTGAGCGCATTTGTTTTTTTTAACACCTGACACTGCGTGGACATTTTTTGTTTCGGATAATTAAGTGCATTTGAGACCGATTTCTTGTCTACCCAAGTAAATGTTTTTACTTCCTTGGCACGACTCTGATTTTAAAGCACATCTTGCAACTTCCATTTTTACAACAACTGATCTTGGCGTGCCTACAGCAATGCATAACATTCAGATCGCTTCAGATCCTTTTTTGACAAGAATGTTTTGCGTGTGGATTTTTGCCTAATTCCACTTCTTCTAGGCTGATTAACGAGTCCAATCAAATAATCGGAAACCGTTGGACAATATAGCCTGCTGATTTATGTCAGAACTTGTTAGTGCTTCTGATTATATGCGAATTTTGCTCAAGGCAGGCAAAGAAATTCGTTTCTGTTTTCGAACATCAAATTACGTTTTTCACACTACGAGCTCTTATTGAGTGTGACTATTATGTACTGGACACTCGACGAACTACTTTTTTCTTAATAGCTACGCTAATATAATTGTTGCCTTTAATAAGTATGTTATCAATGTTCCCAAAACGATTGAGAAACCACTAATTTCCGCATTCTGCGTATTTATTGCTTCTTGTACAGAAATGCATGACATAACACGTGAATGTTTCCGCCTCAGGATTTTATGCACAATCTCTCTCTTCACTTCATCATTCGGCAAGATTATTACATGGGCACACAAACGGTCCGCGGTAGCGTATGATTTCTTACCAGACTTATGGCGACCATTGTTTCGATTTTGTCTACACTGAAGAATGGTGGTGTCCAACATGTCAAATGCTTTTTATGGCGTTCCATTTATGGTTCCATTTTGATCTTTTCCATCTCCATTTTAATTTATCCTAGAAGGCGGCTGCTTAATCAGGTCAATCTTATCTGTTAACCTTTCTTGGCACCATATGACACATCGGTGTTGGTGTGCCGTTACACCCTATACTTACCTTTATCGCCTGTAGTATACTACAGACTGATGGCGCAAGTTGTATCGCCTGTAGTTTACGAGAGAGTTATGGCGTCAGTTGTGTCGCCTGCAGTTTACCAGAGACTTATGGCGTCAGTTGTGTCGCCTGCAGTTTGCCATAGACATGTTGCCGAAGTTGCTTTGCCTGTAGATTACCAGCGACTTATGGTGCCAGTTGTGTCGCTTGTAGTTTACCAGAGACTTATGGCGTCAGTTATGTCGCCGGTCGTTTAAGAGAGACTTATGGCGTCAGTTGTGTGGCCTTTAGTTTGCCGAAGTTGCTTTGCCTGCCGTTTACCGCGACTTATGGCGTCAGTTGGTTTGCAGGCCATTTATGGCGCTAGTTGTGTCGCCTGTAGTATACCAGAGACTTATGGCGCCAGTTGTGTCGCCTGTCGTTCACTAGAGACTTTGTGGCGTCAGTTGTGTCTAGTTAACTAGAGATTTTTGGCGTCAATTGTGTCGCCTGTAGTTAACTAGAGATTTTTCGCGTCAGTTGTGTGTCCTGTAGTTTACCGGAAGCTTTATGCATTAGTTGTATTTTTGTGTAGCTTCCCAGAGATTGGTGGCGTCCTTGTAAAGATGCTTATGAAAAACTCTCGTCCACCTGGAATCTGGTGGATTACTTTCATGTTGCTTCTCAGTTTTGGACTTTTCAATAATTTCGTTGTGTTCAAGTTAGAGATATTGAACCATCAATCGTCAATTAAACAGTTAAACACGGGTAGCTTGAGTTGTTTCAGGTGATTATTGTCTGTCTTTGAGATGGCTGTCGTTATAGCGGTAACCGCTAGGAGGCTAAGGACGTTTCCGGCTTATTAAGAAGAACAACCAGGATCCCCACCCCAGTATATCGGCCAGTTGAGATGGTGGTCATATCTGGCTTCGGTCTTAGAGATGCTCTTCCAACACCCATCTTCAGGCTCATCAAAGGAAAGCTGGAAAACTACAATGCGTGATTGATTAGTTTTGTTTGGTCTGTTTATTTGATGTAATTTACCCATTAGTAACTGTAACTGAGGTAAAAAACACGGATTGAAAAGGTGTTTGTGTGATGAAATGAAAGTGCCGTCGTGGTGTGAAGTATAGGTGTAGGGGTCGATCGAAAGCCGGGTCCAGCATCGCACACGGAGCTCCCCTCGGCCTGCTGTTACTGATGCGTGCAGAACAGCATCCAACCATTGCAAACGAGGAGAAACAAGCGCCTTTCATTAGGTCTGCCTTACCTTCAGAGCGGCATCCCCAGTCATCCATATGTCAACTTTCAGATGCCTGATGAAACGAAACGAACTTCTGTCTGTGAAAAGTTTTGATGGTATGAGCATACTACCAGCTTCCGGTGGATTGCACCCAACAGAAGGACTGCACAACCTGTGAGTACCTCAACTGATAGCCTCTTGATGACGATGTGTACTAACCACTATACATGTAGCAAGTGGTCCAGTTTGTAACAGCGAACATTTTATTAGATCAAGTAAAAACCTGTTCATGCGAAGGTCTGTCTTTGAAGGGGCTCAGATAACATTAAAGAAACTCCCTGCTACAGGCGGATATGAACCAAGAGAAGGGCCGCCAAAAATTGCGAGTCGTTCCACTAGGTGCATTACCATGCCAATGTGTAATTATCGATGATCATGGCTGAAGTGAACAGGTTTGCTAATGCCTAGAACCGGATTGGGTCAGAGAGAAATCAACGCACCACGTCGGATCGGCGACCACCGAGGCTTTTACTAACTGACCATACATCTTTCATACACAGCGTTTCATTGCCCAGATCGGTACACTTCGTGATAGGGTGCCTAATGCGCTGCAGCCGCCATTTCGTTTCTTGCAGGCTTCCGGATCGAGGTCCTGGGTGGATGCCGTGTAGGGTTAAAGAAGATGGAAAAGGTGTTTGATGTATAATGAGGTCTTAGCTGAAGAATTGCAGAAAGTAGAAGGTCTTCGACAATCTATGAAAAAAAAAGTTTCCTGGAGACAGTCAACAAATACTGAACACTAAGAAATTGTTTCATAGTGGGAATATATTTATTGATGATAGGGAAGGTTAGTGTCAGTAACGTGTTAAACCTCATTGTAAGTCATTGGTGTGCTCATAGATACTGGAAACAAGGTTGATCACGAAAAAATGCCATTTATTGGTATATTTCAACTTTTGTTTGCGATTGTTCTCCGCAACACGAGGACCATTTTGAGAACGTAAGAGAGGCTTGAGGGGTGAGGGCGACCAGGCTGCTGTGGGGACTGGTCCGGGTCAGATGGTTGGTCTAGCTAGAGACAGGTAGGTACAGGGTTAGAAAGGGGGGAAGCCAGGGAAGAGTGGACCCTGGTTGAGAGGCTGAGTTTGGGATGGTAGTGTTCTCGAATGACCCTCGTGTTTGTGTGTGTTGGATATTTGTTACGTCTCTCCTTGGACCTTTGTTTCCAGATACACCAAATCCACACCACTGATAGATTATTAACTGCTTAAATCAGTACATATCTGTTTTAAAGAATGGATTTGCGATCATTACAAAATACAACATTGAAAATGTTTTAACTATTTGAATGAGGGATATTGTTTGTTCATTAAAATTCAGAATGCATACAGTTTTGTTAAAAAGCTCAATGTTTTTGTAACAAGTTGATTAGCTTCGCCGTCCAATAATTTGAATATTTTCCTTGGCTATGTGAAAGTGTTTTCAGTATTTTGAAAATATAAGTTGCACGACATTTCAATAATATGTTAGCATTTAAGGCTCTTTAAGGTGCATTCCCTGTTTCAAAAAAACTAAACAATTGTATAATAAAAATATAGATTAATTAATGTTAGGGAAACATCGCTTGTTTTCAAACTGCTAGTTCAGGGTTGGAGTATCAATTATTCGCATGCATCCATTGATAATATGAACGTATCATCCTTGTTGATCATTGATCATTGTTTAATATCAAACTTAATTTTGTATTGTACGATTTACTTCCGGTTAGGAACCAATCACTGTTTACAAAAACCACATTGATCCGTAAAAACATTGTGTATTTGAGGATTCTAGGTGAATCAATGATATGAATCAACTCACAATATTTTGCTATAAAAGATCCTTTTTATTTGAATATATACTTCAGATGGAAAGGTCAAGATGCTTTCTCTGTTTTAAAGAATATAAATTGCTTTTAATGTCGCTCGCCTTGTCAAAATCAAATAACAACCGAATATTGATCGGTTATACAAATGCATATTTATTTTTGAAGGAACATTTCTTTCCTTAGCTAATCAATTGTTTGTATGGAAGTTGTTAAGTAATGAAAGTAATAATTGGTTAAGTAAAGGAAAATCATTATTTGAAAAACATGTTCAGAATAAGGATTGTTTTCAATAAGAACAAAGTACATTGATCAGTGGTACAAATGCATGTTTTATTTTAGAATCCTACGTTCCCTTAACTTATTAATTGATTCAATGAATTGTTTGATTACTGAGTGTTTGCACTGATGAATTCCTTACCAAAAAACAATCGCTGAATAGGACACAAATGTCGACCAGTGATACGTATGCATTTTCCCTATATTTCATATAACTAATCACTCAATGCCATGAAATATTTTATTATGTGATTGTTTTATTATCGATTTACTCCTTGTCAGAAAAATATCGCTGGAGACGAATACATAATGCTTAGTTGTGCGAATGCATTATAGTTTAAAGAAGCCTATGTTCCCGTAGGTGATTAATTGTTTCGATGAAATATTGATGAGGTAAATCTAGCGTTTTGATATATTAAAACTATGCTATACTAGAATATGAATTTTTTCAACGATGCATTGTCAAAACAAAATGATAAAACTGAATATGAAAAACAATGTTGATCAGCTTGTCTGTTGATTCAATGAAATATTCTATGATATGTATGTATAATTATTCATTAGGTAGGTGTAGTTTATTTGATGGATTCCTTCTAATCAAAACAAAATTCACTGAATAAGACAAAAATACGTTGGGTAGTGATAGAAATGCAGATTTCATTTAGGAAATCTGTTCCCTTAGCTTATCAATTGATTCAATGAAATATGCTATGTCAATGTATAATTATTGATTTGGTTATCCACGTTTAGAATTTCTTGTCCCAGAAAATATCACCCTATAAGGAAAAAGTTGTATTATTTGTGATTCAGTAGATATTGTTTGTTATTATTGTGAAACCATATTATACAAGTTTAGAAGATCAATTGCGTTAATGATGCATTACTTGGAAAAAAAAGTAATCACTGAGTAAGGGAAATATATATTGATCAATGATGGGAGGTCATATTGTATTTAAAAAACCTATGTT
Source organism: Urechis unicinctus (assembly GCA_034190875.2). Lineage (NCBI taxonomy): Eukaryota > Metazoa > Annelida > Polychaeta > Xenopneusta > Urechidae > Urechis > Urechis unicinctus. The sequence continues at coordinate 69,683,983 of CM067349.1, forward strand.
CTCTTAGCTTATCAATTAATTCAATGATGTTTCACTATATGAATGTTTTGTTACTGATTGGGTAAATGTAGTTTTCTGGATCTATTCCTAGTATAAAACTTTGCTCATCAAATGATCCAATGAAATATTTCATTTTGTTAATGTGTTATTTTGATAAAGTAAATGTAATTTATTGGACTGACACCTATGTTAATAAGTGAACGAATGCATGATTTATTTAAGACGCCTATATTCCAGAGGTTGATTAATTTATTCACTAAAATAATTTGTAATCTGTAAGTTTTATCAAATATAGGGTAATTGTAGTTTATTTTTATTGGAAAATCATCGTATCTTAGCTAAGAATATAAGTTGTTTGAATGATGCATTCTTTGTGGCAAAAAGTAGTAACTTCATTAGAAAAATAACTGTTTATGTGTTGATCAGCGATAGGAACGCATCTTGTATTTGAATAGACCTATATACCCTAATATTTGATTTGATGAAGCGTTATAAAACTTGCATACCTAGTACGAAAAATCCCCACAGAATGAGAACCAAACGTGTTGGGCAGTGACGGAAATGCCTCTTGTTTTTAGGAAATTTGTTCCCTTAGCTTATCAATAATTTCGAAGAAATATTTCATTTAGTTAATATATTATAATTGATTAAGTAAATATGCTTTTTTATCATTTTCAAATCTAGTCATATTAGTTTATAATATGAATTGTCTTTAATGATGCATTCTTTGGTAAAAAAGATATTACTGATTGAGAAAAAGACTGCTCACTATTACGAATGCATTTTTGTTTTAAGAAACATATGTAAGCTTAGTTTATTAATATTCGTAAACCATGTTATATTAGCTCAGAAAATTTAATATTGTTAACGATACATTTCGTGTAATGAAAAAGTATCACTGAATAAGAAAACAATCAGTGATCAGTGACACTAATGTATATTTATTTATCACTTTACTTGTCACTTTATTCAATCATTGTTTTTAAAATATTATTATTGATTAGGTCAATATAGTTAATTTTCATTACGAAGTCATGTAATCCTAGATCTAAATATGAATTGTCTATAATAATAACGCCGTGTCAAAGCAAATATTACTGAATAAGACAAATATATTATGCTCAATGATACGAATGCATCTTCGATTTAAGAAATCTGTCTCCCCTTAGCTGACCAATTGATTAAATAAAATTGCTTATGCGAATGCATTATTATTGGCTAAGCAAGAGTAGTTTATTGGTATTTGGAAACTATGTTATTCTAATTCTTAGTGATAAAATGCCTTTTTTATCTAAATAAAACCTCTATACTTTTGATTTCGTGATTAATTCAATGACAAATTACATTATGTGAATGTGTTATTATTGATTGGGTAAAAGTAGTTTTTGCTGTTTGTATAAGTTAATTTAATGATGATATTTTTTAAAACCATGTTAGCCTGGTTTAGAAAATGAATATTGTTAACGATACATTTCGTTTTATAAAAAAGAAACACTGAATAAAAAAAATCATATTGATCAGTGTCTCTAATATATATTTATTTTGGGAAAATCAATGCTTCCCTTACTTGTCACTTTATTAAAATAATTGTTTTTAATTTAGTATTATTTTTTTTATTGATTGGGTTGAATATAAAATGTCTTATTTCGAAACCAACTTATTCAAATATGTACAATGCTCAGTGATACGAATGCATCTTAGATTTAAGAAACCCGACTCCCCATAGCTGGTCAATTGATTCAATAAAATTGTTTAGGTGAATGCATTATTATTGGATAAGCACTTTATTGTTATTTGGAAACCATGTTATCCTAATTTTGAATATGAATTCCTTGCAAAAAAAAACAAAAAAATCAAAAAAAATTTTGATCAGTGATACAAATGCATTTTTTATTTAAAGAACCTATATTCCGTTAGCTTGAATGTTTTATTATTCAATAGGGTAATTTGTTTGTTTTCGAGAATGGATTTTTTTTCATATTTTTTGTAAAACAAAAATCACTGAATAAGAAAAAAATATTGATCAGTGATCACGAACACATCTTTTATTTAAGAAACATGTTCTCGTATTCAATTAGTTCTGATCAATTAATCAAATTTAAATAGCTTGTATATTTCGATATCAATGTATCATTACCAATTAAGTAAAAGTAATTCAATTGCTTATGATTCTCTGGATTTTTATCTTGTAAATCCGCTGAATAAGAAAAAAAAAATTGTTTTCCTGATCCCCAAATGTAAGAATAAAATAGTGGTATTAGTCCAAAGTTTAGGAATGAAATAAAACTCAGTAATTTAATTTGCCATTAATAACCAATCGATGGCAACATTTTTTTTACAAGGATGTTGTAGAAAGTTTGATTACGTAATTTCCGGTTTCTATCGCATCAAAGTTTAACTACCGATATTTCTGTGTATAACGCTTTGATTTAACAATGTTCACATGTTCTGGAAGTTTTAAATTCAATTGCAAACAGAATATATTTGTAACTTTTGTAAATAACCTTCATCGTTAAGTGAAACTTCAAGCAGGGATGAAAATATTTGGCTGAGCCAAAAAATAGTATATAATTCTTCCTATTTTCTTAATTAACACCATCCATTTATCGTCCGATCTGACAAATCCTTATATTTATAAAATTTAATATGTCGTCATGATGATGAAATTTTCTATTTCTTGCATCAAAATATTAAAAAAACGGGTATAATATTTTTATTCTTAATTGACAAACACATTATCGTTCATTCGGAAATCCTTTGACATCCAAATATCGTAAATGCTTCAAACCACTAGTAAACTTTTATAATGGCCATGTTCTTCTTTAAGCGCGTTGTTTAACATAGACATTTTTCGTAAAGATTTCGATAGCTTATAAAATCCTAAATACAGCTTCAGTCGTCATTTAAATAGGGTCAAATTAATTGTGCGTGGTTGACGTCAATTCCGATACCAAACGCATTATTGTTCCAGCGGAATAAATTGGATGAATCGCTATTATGACAATCACTACACCCAGTGCTGTGCAAAGGTACGGTCAGTTCTTATGGAAGATTTTGTCATCCTGGCGGCTGAAAAACTTATTTTGAATCTGATGATATATCGTCGCTGAGATAATCAATTGCTAAAATGAATTATTGTTTGTACATTAATTGATATTACATCCATTGGGTGCCAATATGTAAACATAAACTAAGCATGAAGTTCATAAATACATCCAGCTCGCGCCGCAGTTTACCAATCCTATCTCGTTAATCTTCGTTCCCTTCTAATGTACTCGTCTACGGTTTTATGTTCTTTGGTGAGATCCTATTTCATCTTACCCAGAAAAACAACGGCATCAAGTTAGCGCCGCGATGGAATCCATCATTTATTATTACCAGTATATCGCAGCTCTTAACTACTGCTGCTAGAATACAGCAGTCAATATCGACGTTCTCTATATCCATAACGTAATGCCCCTGCAACGAATACTCAGGGCACCCAATTTGTATACATAGTAGCGATGACTAGCTCCGCCATTGCTCAAAAGAGATCTGAGACAAAAGATGTGAACAGCTACAATACAAACCATCTTTTCCCTATTGAGTCGTTGTCGCGTTCTCATTGAGTGCTTCGAGGAAGCAATCACAAGGGCATGGAATTCAATGCTTACGGTTAAGTAAATGACATCAAATCGAAGAATCATGATGGATTAAGATTGACGACTTCAGATTAATGACAGCAGCCGTTATATCCAAAGTTTTGATCACGATATCCATCTGCACTGCGTCGCTCTGAATATCAGCGCGCTTTTTTACAGCCCCTTTTGGTACTGACTATGATAAGCGTATTCCCATCCGCCATAATGTTGTGGCAGCAGAGCAAGGATAACACACAATAGTTTCCGATTAGATGCAGACATGATACTACAGAGGTAACAACGGATATATCAGAACGCAAGAGGAATTTCCAGTACTTGCGTGTTGTGATTGTTATGCACAGCCCCACGTATCTGTACCCCCTGAAACGCCAGGGGGTACAGCCTGTAAATGACTTACAAAACGATACCCTCATACTTCTATGTGTATCCTATATATTTAAATGCCAATAGTATCAGTCAAGCGTTGATGTGTGCGGCGCGCTGTTATAGCAAATACTGGACAAACTCTCTAATGCTTGCGAGACGCTGAGGACCGAGTTAAAACTATGATGAATGTTAACAGCATTATTGGCGTGCGATGATTTAGCGTGCTATGCATATGGTTTTATTAGAAATCAGAACATGGTGTGGCCCGTTAGCGACAACCTGATATATGCCGTTTAGGGTTTTGTGAACTAATCATTAAATATGATATTATAATTAAGTTTATCGTATTACACTTAAGCCGGCTAAAATTAGCATCTTATCAATTCTGATAGCCGAGTCTGTGCATAAAGTGAAATGAGCAATTTCAAAGCTGAATTTTAACGAAAATCCTTAGTGTATAGTTTTTTCATGAACATGGAAACAATTGTCGTCAGATGCTATTCCTTAATATATGGGGTGGTGTATTTGAATCAACTGTTGCGTTTGAAATGTGGGTTTATAAATGTTACATCTATAAGAGATTCATTGTTAAAGGTCAAAAACAATGATTTTTTTAATTCCATTTTTCCAAAGTTCTATGTTTTAAAAGAGTATTGTAGCCAAAATAAGGTGACTGCGCGCTTGTTTTATTTAGCAAAATGATTTTTCAATGTACATTTTCCACGTCGAATCTGACAAGAAACCGCTCGGTAAAATTCGTGAATTTCCGGACAGTGACCTCATTCGGGATGTTTGCAAGTATTCCTCGCCATCTTCAGCCTTCACGGTTGGTTGACAGCGTGTGACTTACTCGTCTTTCTTCCCGGTCTGGTGCGTTTCTTGGCGTGGATTATGCCTTACTGTTGTGCGTTCGGTTGTCGGAACAATGAGAAGTCAGGCGTGAGTTTGTTTCTGTTTCCAAAAGACAGCAAAATGCGCCGCATATGGGTGTCGAAAGTCAAGCGTAAACACTGGAGACCTACCCTTATGACAGTTCTATGTTCTGATCATTTCGAGAATGGAGCTTATGAGACTGACCCAGAGCTGCTCAAAAGTCTAGGATTTCGTAAGAAACCTAGGCTCCGAAAAGAAGCTATACCGACCCTCTTTAGCCACGTTGGAGTCGACCCTGATGGACCTATAAAGACGTCGAAGGTTTTAGACATGCAGCTTGTTCAGGTATAAAAGTTGCAATTTATGACCAGTATATGAGGGATTCTTTAATGTATATTGTACTATCAATTGCCTGTTAATTTCTTTCAGAGAAACCAAGTTAAAAATTAAGATGCTATGGAGTTAGCTAACATAGCTAGGTATATAAATGGTAACATTTTGCCAATATGTTGTATGTAAAATTCGATTGTACGGTTGCAGAAATACAAAAAAACGCTTATCAACAGATAGCTTGAGTGTTAACAAACTTGCTAATAACTAAATGCTGCAAATTTCATTACCAGAGTGAGGTTTTCATGTGGCTATTACAATGTCCCTTTATACCAACAATGCAGTTGCTGCGTGCGATAAGCTTGTCATGGATGGTCAATTGGATATCGTTATCCACACCTACTGCACGGAACGTCCCCACAAAGAGAAAGCTCCATCTGCACTGTTTTTTTGGAAATAGGTTTTGCATCTATCCTGTGGGACGCTAGTGTGTAGTGAAAGTGATCCACTGGGACAGGCATTGTCTATTCTATTCCAAATGTTATTTGCATATTTTAACATTTTCTCCACAAGCAGTTGTAACATTTCACCATCATGCTCTATCCTTGCAAGAGTTCAATTATGTAAAAAGACAGAACAGTTTCTATTTGATATGACCTGCACTGCTATCAAAGGCGATCAACAAAATTCAAAGCTTAACAATCACAATGTGGGATTTATTGAACGTCCAAAGTGCTACTGCAGACCAGCCTGCCGTGCGTGTGTGTGAGTATGTCCCATTGGAGACCGTATTGCGTCATTGTTAAATCAAGCAAATTTTTCTACGACGCATCGAAATCATTTAGATACAGGCATGTTTGGTTAATGCAAATGCTTGACAAACTCAGTTCTTTGTTCTCTTTAATCAAGAATAGCCTACTATAGCTGTGGAATAATTGAATGTACAGAGGGTTATGTTCATTGTTTGTGACTGCCGGGTTAACAATTTGGTTCAGCCTATTTTTCAGCAATGATAGTCTCTCATGATGACAAGGCGTCTGTGGCCGTGTACGATAAGCAGTCCTATTACCCCCTGTGGGTAGTCCTGGGTCGTTAACACGAAACGGAACCATCCATTTATCACACCGGACGGACAGCCTCACAAATTGGTTTTATTCTACGCATGGTTATGGTTTTTTTTGTCTTAGTTGGCGTCATGTTGCTGTCATTACGACTAAATCGAACACGAGAATAGAATCTATCGGGCACAAAAACTAACCAGAAGCAAAACTACAAGGAACCAGAACAGCAGTGAAAATATAGGCAGAAAATTGCAAGAAATACAAACGGACGCCTGTCTTATATTACCACCATAAATC
>CM067349.1:69693050-69760550 GCA_034190875.2 Urechis unicinctus
CAAACTTTGTAAGTTCAATAAATAGTACTATTTTGCCCATAGTTGCCCTGTAAAATTGGATTGATCGGTCAAATGCCAGCCATGCTTGCTACATGCAAATCTATTCAATTGGCATTTGCGGAAACGCAAAAATGCTTACAAACCGATAGGTTGAATGTAAACAAACAAGCTGATAAATTATTGCTGCAAATTCATCATAACCAGAGTAAGGTTTCCTTGTGGCCGTGCAATCATCCTTTATGACAAGAATGAAGTGCCTGCGTGCGATAAAGTCTCCAATGAGTCGTGGATGCTTAATAGGGTATCGTTACCCACACATACAGCACGGAACGCCCCCACCATCAGAAAGCTTCATTTTCACTGCATTTAGGAAAGGGGGTTTGTATCGATGCTGTGGTTCTAGTAAAAACGATCGACGAGGAAAGGCACTGTCTGTACTATTCTAAATAATATTTTAATTGCTTCGAATTTTCTCCGCCAAGACCTCCATGGTTATAAAATGAGGCAACAAAACCGTTGTAACATTTCTCCATCATGCTCGATCCTTGTTTAATAAACATGTAACTTTTATCAAAAAAATTATTAATTGTGTAGAACGATAAAACAGTTTCTATTGGATATGACCCGACTGCTATCAATGACGATAAACTTAAGTCAATGCTTAACAATTTGAAGGCCAAAAGTGATACTGTAGGCCTGACTGTCGTATGTGTATGTATTCCCTATCAGAGACAATCGCATTGCGTCATTGTTGTTTCAATCTGATCAGTTAAATTTAGACGACGTTACCTTATCATTTAAGTACAGGCATGTGTAGTTTATTTTGTAGCCGTGAAAATATTTGAGAAGCTCAGTTATGTGTACTCTTTTGTGATTAGCCTATCACGGTTGTGGGATAATTGAATGTACAGCATTTCCAGGGAGGGATCGGTCCATTGTATATGACTACCGTGTGAGTAATTTGGTGCGAACTATTTTGAAGGAAGGATAGACTCTTATGATGACTAGGCGTCAGTGGCCGTGTGCGATAAGCGAACCAATCACACCCCTGTCGATAGTCCTGGGTCTCACAAATTGGTTTTATTCTACGCATGGTTATAGTTTTTGTCATTAAGCAACCGCGCGAATAGAATGTAACAAGCACACAAACTGACCCGTAGTTTAATAATAAAAAAAGGCCGCGACCGCAGTGAAAATATAAGATGAACAATGCAAGAAGTTCAAACGGACGCCTGCCTTAGATTAACACCTGAAATATCATTTAAACTTAGCGTGCGTCGATTGGAAGTACGTTTAGCTTCCCATGTTCATGCAAAGAAGGCACAACGCATTTAATTTGCCAATTATAATACAATTTACGCATATTTATAAGCTAAAATTTGATATTGACTCTATTTTATCATTTATCTCATTATTTAACATTGAATGATATCGCCAAACCCTACTTATGGCTTATAATGATCACATATATAGCTTATCGCTAATGAATGAAAATGATTCGAAATATCGGTATTACGCATATATACGCAAATATATATGGGCACGAATGGTTAGATTTGTATTACTTCTTATATATCAGGCACCTGCGCACTTATTACGGACACGATCATCGTTACAATTGAGGGAACAAGAAACATATTAGCTATGCAAATTATATTAAATAGCCATATGTGTAGTTTTTATATTTGGAACGGCAGAGACGGCCTCTTTAGCAAATATTGATTTTGTTCCAATAATTTTCCTCATGTAAGGCATGTATGATTGTAAAACAATGACCATATATTATAACGTCTAATTCCTACTGGGAGTTGTCGGGTTGATTTTTCCAATACAACTGGCAACAAGGCTGGCTGATATTTCAAATGAGCACTTTCATTTGTCACAAAAACATCAAAAAAGATAATTGCATTTAATTTGCCAATTATAATAATATGTACGCATATTTATTAGCTAAAATTTGATATTATATTTCATTAATTGGTGATATCTTATGTCTACAGAAGCATTCTTTCTAAGTTGATAAAAGTGGATGTTGACAAATCGCAAGGAAATCGTCACCTGCGTTATTTAATCTTCTCTCAGTTAGACTTCCTAACACTTCAAAGCGAATCCCATTATTGTAAATATATGCCGCAACTTAACCATACACATACCATTAGTGCTTATATGATTATTTGCCAAATCAATACATAGTTAATGTAGTCACTGAATCGGCTAAACTGCTGTCCAATACACCCAATCAAACCGAACCAAAGGATACTATTGTAACAACTTACTGGCATGTTGGGATGCTTTCAGGCTGCTTATTAATCTAAAATGTTCCGGGATACAGGATAGCCGCCTGATTCAATTATCCCTAAAAGCGACATCTTCAGACGAATGTGACATCGATCGACAATAAGGTTGAGCGTCATCTAATTCCTTATCAACACTGATAATTCCTTATTGCAATTAATGGAATATTTTCAAATCGGAACCTAGTTGAGGTCCATCAATCTGTAATATAGCCGCGGACCTATACAAGGTGATATATTGTTAAACTGGTCTTGTTTTAATATGTAAGGCATAAACGACATACAGCGATGCTAAGTACACAGAGCACACCCGACTGCGCTTGCGATGTTCTATAGAGATGCCTGTTAGTGGAACGTGGAACTGCAGACTGCCAGGCTCTAAATCGAGTAGCATGGATGTACATTTTGCTCCGCACGCAATACGCCAAGATGCTGCGGGACATCCTTACTGACCAGAACGATATCGTGCACCAACAACTATCTATCAGTAAATCAAACAACTATCTATCAGTAAATCAAAATGTTGCGCAAATTTTTTCACCCATCGCTATTGACGAGAAAGTAGAAGTATGCAATAATTTTAATTGTTATTTTATTCAAATATATATGTGTGTGTCTAAACCCTTACACAGTCTTTCGTTTGTGTCGATTCATGAAAGAGCTAAACATCGGCGACAACTATCGTCTTTCGGCATGTAAACGAATCGACATAACATGAGTAGCGATTCGGTCTGGCTAGATAGATGCTTGCAGCGTGCCACCTAAAGCGTCCAAACTGCGCTCTAGGCAGTAGGACTATGTCTAAAAGTAAAAGGAATGTGCGGTTGTACAAGATAATGATGTCAAACACCAGGGCAATGTTGTTGCTCTAGAGTACCACATCCGGTTTCATTGGTCTATTTTTCGCTCGATTGGCAACTGCCGTCTCCGGGTGGTTCAGTTTGTAGATTGGCATCTCGGTACACTTCTTTTCTTACTCCATCACATTTCATGCCTATTGCACATTAAGCTTATGGACAAAGTGTGGCTCAAACAATAATATTGTGTACATTGGAGACCGTTTAATGTGTGAATTGCCTGTCTATGGAGCATCTCTCAATATTAGGCATCATTCTGCTATTGTTGCCAAGGTTCTTGGTGTAGATGTGACGAGCGTTCGTCGTCAATTAAATATTGTCTTACAGCAGCGAGATAGCCAACTATGGGTGGATAGAATATACATGCTGGGAAGTCATTTTTGGCCAATCACATAATACTCCATGTTGACGATTGCTCATGCTGTTATGCATCCAATTATCTCACATTTTTGGATGCTAGATTCATTTCAATAATGTGATACTTGTCCACGATAAACTCACATGCGTCATCAGGATACACCATACAATCCCGACTAAACAATCACGGCACGGGATATGAGTAAACTGTCACTGATAGCGCAGACGACAATACAAGAATGAACATTTGCGTGTGTATGGTTTGGGGGGGGGACGAGTATGGTGTCATACTCAGGCCTCTATATGCCATTAATTTGACCCCATGCAAAAAAATACGGTTCCTACACTGTGTGAATTATTTATGGAGCGAATGAGTCAAGCTTCACACCTGCAAGCGTGTTTCTGGATTATGTCGGTCAAAAACATTTCAGCAGGAGACAAGCATGTTAATTGTTGTGTAAGATCGGTGATGGCAAAACAAGTAGCCATGAAATTATATGGATGTCTTAGCGTTAGTAATATCATAAAACAGGTAAGAGATCAAAGAAGTTTTCCAATCATATGACTTTAAGCTCCACCATGTAGCATGCTGCTGTTACAGAGGCACCGAGGTGCTTGCGTCAAACAAACCATTAAACATGTAGTTCGATTGTTCCCTTATGCACCAAGCCACTTGATTGGAGTTTCAAGTTTAAACCTACAGTGGTAAGAAACAATAATACGTTCTGACATAATTTCATTTTTACCGATAGCAAATGTGAATATACTTTTGAAATTTTTTTCTAAAACTAATTACCATATTTGAAAGAAGGTACATCTAAACGCGATATTACTGCAACATTTTGTTGAATGTTATCATTTGCGAGCAAAACTTAAGCGGCCAATAAGTGCCATATTTCATCCTAGTGCTCAAATGTCAATTTCGAGAAACGAGCAAAAGTTTCTTTCTGTAGGGATGCTATGTTGAGTAATTATTTGTGAAGTCCCCGCAGAATGTAGCCTGCTATGCTATTACTGCGCCTCTTTTTGAAGATCAAGGGCACAACCTTGTACAACAATCAATGGAATGTATGGATCTTCACCCTAATGCATTGTGCAATTCATTTTGCTCTTAATGATTCTCGATACAGATAATATGCACCATATGCAAGACTGCAACTGTAAAATAGCAACTCTTTCAGGTTGCTTTATAAATTGCTATTCACGACGACAAATACAATCTCGATATCGGACAAGACTAGCAAATGTATTACGGGTATTGTTGTGGAGATGCCTGTTATGAATTCTGCCATTGTAGTCACCATGTGTTGAAATAATGACTTTCACACACCATTCCGGGTGATCGGGTAACAAAGAGTATCATGCAGTTCATGAGTCTCGTGCTCACCTTTCAGTGGCGCAATATATCTTGCATTAAATCTCCCTTCCAAGAAATGAGAGAACTACAAAACTATGAATGCCTATGCGTGCAAGCTAAAAGCTTACAGTCTTCTATTCCATAATCCATATGCTCCAGGTAAGGCAATCTGAAGACAACTAAAAAACAAACCCGCAATACTGGCGTGCTGCGCAGCTTGGCTGCTACATATAGCCATCAGAAGGCTGATATGCGGGCTGGATATAATGAATGGATGCATGAGAGACAGTGATTGTTTTACCTAATATCACGCCCTAAATACCACAGAACAACTTTTTTAATTCTGTATAGGTTTTGTAATAATACAGTTGTTGGTGGTATTAAATGTTTGATCTATTGCTGCGAATGATAAGAGCTGTAGATTACAGAGGTTGGCGTATTTTGCCCAACCTCTTAAAAGTTCATGCTTAACATTTCGTTTTATCCTTTACCCATAAGATTATCACAAAAGAGGAACAGGGATGGCATGCTGAACTCCATTTAACCATACCCTAGATAGTCAGTAATTTCGACCAAACCGATAAATACGCCCACTGCAGCCCTGTAACTGTCTATTGGAACTAACACAATTCCCCAAGTCTATTCCACATGAGGCGTGTATCACCATTACGGTAATCAAGTTACTCATAGTTCGAGAACCGCAAAGTTCATGATGGTTGCGTTTTTGTTTATATGTGTAGGCACTTTGCATTTAGAACGTGTTTAACGAACATATATAAGATATTGTTCGTTAAACACGTTCTAAATGCAGACTCATATTTTGCATAGTAGTATCAGTAAACTGGAGGATACAATGTTGTTATGATACAGACTTCATTCGCTTCATGCCGGTTGCTCTGTTATGAGCCCCTCAAATGGCCACATCACCGTTGATGTTTAAATGAGGGTAGGCAGCATAAAAGATAAACATGGTTCACGCTTTCTGTTAAGTTGGTGAGCACTATGCCTAGTCGTTTTTCCGCTCTGGGGCGTTATAGAAATTGCTTCGCAGTATTCAAATGCGCAGTTATTTTATTGTGCTCGTGAATCTCATTAGGTTTGCTGAAAAGATATTGCATATACCTAACAGACAAAATGCAGCAAATGCGTCTGATCAGGTGCAATTAAATTAACTTTTGTTTGAAAGGTGAATGCTTCTATCATTTAACAGGTAAAGGACAATCAGTGCTTTCGCGGACATTTATTTTATGAATGGGACAATTATAATTTATGTGCATCGTAAAGCGATAAACTTACATGAAGTTGAGTAAGCTAACTAGCCATTAACCCTTTTATGGCACTCATATGATGACAAAATTTATTTGAGCATGGACAGAGAATATGGCGCTTTTATATTATACCCACGTGTTCCAGTTTATCGGTTCGTGTGAGGCATACTGTCCACTTATGCAGAGCGACCGTGTTTTCAGAAATTACCATACTGTTTTCGCGTAGCATGCTGTTGACAGCTCAAGCTAGTTCAAGATATGTGATTAAAAATAATGATACCAATATGTCTGCCATACCAACATTTGAACAACAATAATCGAGTGCAATTTATCTTTGCAATAATACTCTTCGGTCGACGATAATGAGACCCACTTGTTATCTGAACGGGCTGTCTATCGAAGTTTTAAGTGACATATTGCACATTAAGATTCAGTAAAAAACAACTAAAGTGTTGCAATTCTCCATTCTCTATCAATTCATTTGTAAGACAATACATTGTGGATATAAATATATATATATATATATATATATACATATACATATAGTCTAATTACGCCTTTTTTTGTCATAAACTATTCATCAAATAGTTCGATATTTATCAAATTCCTTATGCTATATTTATGCAAATTATGTAAGCAGAGCAAGAGCTATCGACCAAACGGCTGCTGTCGCTATAAACTCTTGCAACAGATAATACGCGCGTGCACGTTATGTAAGTATACAGCTTCTGGGCTTTTATATTCTGCGTCAGCTTTGATCATCGTCTGTAAATGCCGTTCTGCGACAAAGCTACAGAACCAAATCTATTGGGCTGCAAGAAAATGCGCATAGTTTAATTTGCTACCCGAATTTTAGCGACTGGCCATTAGCGGTAGCGGGGAATAATGATGTTTTACAAATCTGGTTCCCCTGTTCAAGGTTTTCTAAAAAGCAACAACCAATCAAGTATTGACGCATACTGCGCCGAAAAAAATCGAAGTACCTCATCGGCATCGATATTAATTCGTATGTTATCCTATGAGCAGTTTTCTGAATCTAAATCAAGCTAATTACTCATTGCATACAATTTACGCATATTTATAAGCTAAAATTTGATATTGACTCTATTTTATCATTTATCTCATTATTTAACATTGAATGATATCGCCAAACCCTACTTATGGCTTATAATGATCACATATATAGCTTATCGCTAATGAATGAAAATGATTCGAAATATCGGTATTACGCATATATACGCAAATATATATGGGCACGAATGGTTAGATTTGTATTACTTCTTATATATCAGGCACCTGCGCACTTATTACGGACACGATCATCGTTACAATTGAGGGAACAAGAAACATATTAGCTATGCAAATTATATTAAATAGCCATATGTGTAGTTTTTATATTTGGAACGGCAGAGACGGCCTCTTTAGCAAATATTGATTTTGTTCCAATAATTTTCCTCATGTAAGGCATGTATGATTGTAAAACAATGACCATATATTATAACGTCTAATTCCTACTGGGAGTTGTCGGGTTGATTTTTCCAATACAACTGGCAACAAGGCTGGCTGATATTTCAAATGAGCACTTTCATTTGTCACAAAAACATCAAAAAAGATAATTGCATTTAATTTGCCAATTATAATAATATGTACGCATATTTATTAGCTAAAATTTGATATTGATATTTCATTAATTGGTGATATCTTATGTCTACAGAAGCATTCTTTCTAGTTGATAACAGTGGATGTTGACAAATCGCAAGGAAATCGTCACCTGCGTTATTTAATCTTCTCTCAGTTAGACTTCCTAACACTTCAAAGCGAATCCCATTATTGTAAATATATGCCGCAACTTAACCATACACATACCATTAGTGCTTATATGATTATTTGCCAAATCAATACATAGTTAATGTAGTCACTGAATCGGCTAAACTGCTGTCCAATACACCCAATCAAACCGAACCAAAGGATACTATTGTAACAACTTACTGGCATGTTGGGATGCTTTCAGGCTGCTTATTAATCTAAAATGTTCCGGGATACAGGATAGCCGCCTGATTCAATTATCCCTAAAAGCGACATCTTCAGACGAATGTGACATCGATCGACAATAAGGTTGAGCGTCATCTAATTCCTTATCAACACTGATAATTCCTTATTGCAATTAATGGAATATTTTCAAATCGGAACCTAGTTGAGGTCCATCAATCTGTAATATAGCCGCGGACCTATACAAGGTGATATATTGTTAAACTGGTCTTGTTTTAATATGTAAGGCATAAACGACATACAGCGATGCTAAGTACACAGAGCACACCCGACTGCGCTTGCGATGTTCTATAAGATGCCTGTTAGTGGAACGTGGAACTGCAGACTGCCAGGCTCTAAATCGAGTAGCATGGATGTACATTTTGCTCCGCACGCAATACGCCAAGATGCTGCGGGACATCCTTACTGACCAGAACGATATCGTGCACCAACAACTATCTATCAGTAAATCAAACAACTATCTATCAGTAAATCAAAATGTTGCGCAAAATTTTTTTCACCCATCGCTATTGACGAGAAAGTAGAAGTATGCAATAATTTTAATTGTTATTTTATTCAAATATATATGTGTGTGTCTAAACCCTTACACAGTCTTTCGTTTGTGTCGATTCATGAAAGAGCTAAACATCGGCGACAACTATCGTCTTTCGGCATGTAAACGAATCGACATAACATGAGTAGCGATTCGGTCTGGCTAGATAGATGCTTGCAGCGTGCCACCTAAAGCGTCCAAACTGCGCTCTAGGCAGTAGGACTATGTCTAAAAGTAAAAGGAATGTGCGGTTGTACAAGATAATGATGTCAAACACCAGGGCAATGTTGTTGCTCTAGAGTACCACATCCGGTTTCATTGGTCTATTTTTCGCTCGATTGGCAACTGCCGTCTCCGGGTGGTTCAGTTTGTAGATTGGCATCTCGGTACACTTCTTTTCTTACTCCATCACATTTCATGCCTATTGCACATTAAGCTTATGGACAAAGTGTGGCTCAAACAATAATATTGTGTACATTGGAGACCGTTTTTAATGTGTGAATTGCCTGTCTATGGAGCATCTCTCAATATTAGGCATCATTCTGCTATTGTTGCCAAGGTTCTTGGTGTAGATGTGACGAGCGTTCGTCGTCAATTAAATATTGTCTTACAGCAGCGAGATAGCCAACTATGGGTGGATAGAATATACATGCTGGGAAGTCATTTTTGGCCAATCACATAATACTCCATGTTGACGATTGCTCATGCTGTTATGCATCCAATTATCTCACATTTTTGGATGCTAGATTCATTTCAATAATGTGATACTTGTCCACGATAAACTCACATGCGTCATCAGGATACACCATACAATCCCGACTAAACAATCACGGCACGGGATATGAGTAAACTGTCACTGATAGCGCAGACGACAATACAAGAATGAACATTTGCGTGTGTATGGTTTGGGGGGGGACGAGTATGGTGTCATACTCAGGCCTCTATATGCCATTAATTTGACCCCATGCAAAAAAATACGGTTCCTACACTGTGTGAATTATTTATGGAGCGAATGAGTCAAGCTTCACACCTGCAAGCGTGTTTCTGGATTATGTCGGTCAAAAACATTTCAGCAGGAGACAAGCATGTTAATTGTTGTGTAAGATCGGTGATGGCAAAACAAGTAGCCATGAAATTATATGGATGTCTTAGCGTTAGTAATATCATAAAACAGGTAAGAGATCAAAGAAGTTTTCCAATCATATGACTTTAAGCTCCACCATGTAGCATGCTGCTGTTACAGAGGCACCGAGGTGCTTGCGTCAAAACAAACCATTAAACATGTAGTTCGATTGTTCCCTTATGCACCAAGCCACTTGATTGGAGTTTCAAGTTTAAACCTACAGTGGTAAGAAACAATAATACGTTCTGACATAATTTCATTTTTACCGATAGCAAATGTGAATATACTTTTGAAATTTTTTTCTAAAACTAATTACCATATTTGAAAGAAGGTACATCTAAACGCGATATTACTGCAACATTTTGTTGAATGTTATCATTTGCGAGCAAAACTTAAGCGGCCAATAAGTGCCATATTTCATCCTAGTGCTCAAATGTCAATTTCGAGAAACGAGCAAAAGTTTCTTTCTGTAGGGATGCTATGTTGAGTAATTATTTGTGAAGTCCCCGCAGAATGTAGCCTGCTATGCTATTACTGCGCCTCTTTTTGAAGATCAAGGGCACAACCTTGTACAACAATCAATGGAATGTATGGATCTTCACCCTAATGCATTGTGCAATTCATTTTGCTCTTAATGATTCTCGATACAGATAATATGCACCATATGCAAGACTGCAACTGTAAAATAGCAACTCTTTCAGGTTGCTTTATAAATTGCTATTCACGACGACAAATACAATCTCGATATCGGACAAGACTAGCAAATGTATTACGGGTATTGTTGTGGAGATGCCTGTTATGAATTCTGCCATTGTAGTCACCATGTGTTGAAATAATGACTTTCACACACCATTCCGGGTGATCGGGTAACAAAGAGTATCATGCAGTTCATGAGTCTCGTGCTCACCTTTCAGTGGCGCAATATATCTTGCATTAAATCTCCCTTCCAAGAAATGAGAGAACTACAAAACTATGAATGCCTATGCGTGCAAGCTAAAAGCTTACAGTCTTCTATTCCATAATCCATATGCTCCAGGTAAGGCAATCTGAAGACAACTAAAAAAACAAACCCGCAATACTGGCGTGCTGCGCAGCTTGGCTGCTACATATAGCCATCAGAAGGCTGATATGCGGGCTGGATATAATGAATGGATGCATGAGAGACAGTGATTGTTTTACCTAATATCACGCCCTAAATACCACAGAACAACTTTTTTAATTCTGTATAGGTTTTGTAATAATACAGTTGTTGGTGGTATTAAATGTTTGATCTATTGCTGCGAATGATAAGAGCTGTAGATTACAGAGGTTGGCGTATTTTGCCCAACCTCTTAAAAGTTCATGCTTAACATTTCGTTTTATCCTTTACCCATAAGATTATCACAAAAGAGGAACAGGGATGGCATGCTGAACTCCATTTAACCATACCCTAGATAGTCAGTAATTTCGACCAAACCGATAAATACGCCCACTGCAGCCCTGTAACTGTCTATTGGAACTAACACAATTCCCCAAGTCTATTCCACATGAGGCGTGTATCACCATTACGGTAATCAAGTTACTCATAGTTCGAGAACCGCAAAGTTCATGATGGTTGCGTTTGTTTATATGTGTAGGCACTTTGCATTTAGAACGTGTTTAACGAACATATATAAGATATTGTTCGTTAAACACGTTCTAAATGCAGACTCATATTTTGCATAGTAGTATCAGTAAACTGGAGGATACAATGTTGTTATGATACAGACTTCATTCGCTTCATGCCGGTTGCTCTGTTATGAGCCCCTCAAATGGCCACATCACCGTTGATGTTTAAATGAGGGTAGGCAGCATAAAAGATAAACATGGTTCACGCTTTCTGTTAAGTTGGTGAGCACTATGCCTAGTCGTTTTTCCGCTCTGGGGCGTTATAGAAATTGCTTCGCAGTATTCAAATGCGCAGTTATTTTATTGTGCTCGTGAATCTCATTAGGTTTGCTGAAAAGATATTGCATATACCTAACAGACAAAATGCAGCAAATGCGTCTGATCAGGTGCAATTAAATTAACTTTTGTTTGAAAGGTGAATGCTTCTATCATTTAACAGGTAAAGGACAATCAGTGCTTTCGCGGACATTTATTTTATGAATGGGACAATTATAATTTATGTGCATCGTAAAGCGATAAACTTACATGAAGTTGAGTAAGCTAACTAGCCATTAACCCTTTTATGGCACTCATATGATGACAAAATTTATTTGAGCATGGACAGAGAATATGGCGCTTTTATATTATACCCACGTGTTCCAGTTTATCGGTTCGTGTGAGGCATACTGTCCACTTATGCAGAGCGACCGTGTTTTCAGAAATTACCATACTGTTTTCGCGTAGCATGCTGTTGACAGCTCAAGCTAGTTCAAGATATGTGATTAAAAATAATGATACCAATATGTCTGCCATACCAACATTTGAACAACAATAATCGAGTGCAATTTATCTTTGCAATACTCTTCGGTCGACGATAATGAGACCCACTTGTTATCTGAACGGGCTGTCTATCGAAGTTTTAAGTGACATATTGCACATTAAGATTCAGTAAAAAACAACTAAAGTGTTGCAATTCTCCATTCTCTATCAATTCATTTGTAAGACAATACATTGTGGATATAAATATATATATATATATATATATATATATACATATACATATAGTCTAATTACGCCTTTTTTTGTCATAAACTATTCATCAAATAGTTCGATATTTATCAAATTCCTTATGCTATATTTATGCAAATTATGTAAGCAGAGCAAGAGCTATCGACCAAACGGCTGCTGTCGCTATAAACTCTTGCAACAGATAATACGCGCGTGCACGTTATGTAAGTATACAGCTTCTGGGCTTTTATATTCTGCGTCAGCTTTGATCATCGTCTGTAAATGCCGTTCTGCGACAAAGCTACAGAACCAAATCTATTGGGCTGCAAGAAAATGCGCATAGTTTAATTTGCTACCCGAATTTTAGCGACTGGCCATTAGCGGTAGCGGGGAATAATGATGTTTTACAAATCTGGTTCCCCTGTTCAAGGTTTTCTAAAAAGCAACAACCAATCAAGTATTGACGCATACTGCGCCGAAAAAAATCGAAGTACCTCATCGGCATCGATATTAATTCGTATGTTATCCTATGAGCAGTTTTCTGAATCTAAATCAAGCTAATTACTCATTGCATAAAGTCAAAGTTAAACGAACCGGAATTAAGAGCGATAGACAATTACAAACTAGAACGTCAATATTTACTAAGTTCAGTCGAACCGGTCTGAAATGTCCTGCTGCGTCTATCAAGCTCCATTTTCTGAAAATGGGTAAAATATTCCGTTCATTACACGATTGCTTTCTCGAGCATGGAGGTGTTGTGTTGATTCAAAAACGCTCATGGATAGACTACAGCGTGATCGCCTAGCCTTTTCTACTGAATAAAATTTTAAAATCGATCCTACCATACCTTCAATAATTCTAAATTGATTATATAGCTGGCAAGTACGAGAGAACTGTCCATCAATAAATGGTATCATCTTGTTTGATTGGGTCAGTTCCATCCATAAAAGTATGTCTGCACAGCTGCCCACTTGTTATTCGGTATATCTGTAAGTTTTTATTCACCTGTTGTTTATATTGTGAGTGGGTTAATGATTATGGACCTGGGGTTGATTGACAAAATGATTGTGTCAACGACTCAAGGCGCTATTCAGCAGTTGACTTTTTGGTGACATAATTTTTGAAATTATATAACCTTCTCATATTAATTTTAAATTTTTCGGTTTATTCACGGCGCTATGTTTGTTCATCGTAATGATTAAGAAAAGTTTTGTGTTACTGAATCCGCTGTCAGAGCTAGAACTTTACGTTGTGAGGGCATATCCAGTTTCATTGTGACTGTAATTAAGGAAGCATCATCAAGTTTCAAGTCTTTACTGCGTAGGTGTATATGTTTGTATTCAAAGAGGCATTTCGTGTAGCACTACATACAAAACTTTGAATTCAATGGAGTTGATTGCAATTACTGCGAAATGCATTGAGGCAAAATCCGTGGAAGCAGCTTTTGAAGAATAACATTGATAAGCTTTTTCATCAGTGTTAGCGAGAACCTTCCCCAGCGACAACTATAGATGCAGCTGTTTTCGCATTATATCATGACGCGGTTCAAGCTGATGTATATGCGGGAATAGCCCAAATCCATTATCAACGTCCCGTCCTACTTATGGTGGTCTGCGGCGATACCGTGGTATAGACAGACAGACGTGGCAGATGTATTGAAGAGAAGCCTGTCAGTTTGAATAACGCGTTCTCTACATAACACCACGTTAAAAGGATGCGCAGATTATCAGTTCGAAGATCGATATTTAAGCTGTACTCGTAGTAAATGGGTTAAAGAGAATCAACAAACATACCATGCACTCTGTATTAAGACACACCACTGGGATCGGCAGGCATATACTCCGCTACACATTGAACGCCATGGTTTCTCCTACTAACGTATTAACATCCCTGACGTTGTTAATGCAATGAAGCAACTGTATAAGCATCATCGGTTTATGACAGTAAGGGGGTATGGCTATTCACTATTATTGGCTCACGTTACTATAGTTCAATGCACTACTAATGGTGATCAATGGATGGCAATCCTTTCTCTTTTCGCTTACTTGCAGACACGTCTGCAGCCCGAGTTGTGCACATTATCGCTGGCACTATCATGATTCGACCTTCGCTACATCAAATACTGTTCCCATTGTCCTTGCGATATAGCTAAGGTTGTGCAGGCTGCAGAGCTAAACAACAAATTTTTGTAAAAAAACTGGGAATACAGGTATTCATTTTGGATTTTATACTCGACCGTCAAAGTTGCGTTTGTCTGCGAAAAGGCATCCAGCGACCAAAATATTTACATATAGTACAGCCTGGGATGCATAGCGTATGGCAAAGTCGAGATACAGCGGTAGAGGCAATACTTTGATTTATGCTGCTGTGGGGGATCTTTTTCATTTCCAATATTTTGCTTTACGTGTGCGTTTTGCTTGACTTGCAAGTAATTGGCTGACTGCTGATGTTTGTTTTTTTAGTATTGGGATGACATTAACACTTTGTGAGTCATACGGACCGGTTCCTTCATTCATGTACTTCATCTATCACGTGAATCAGTTTTACATTGGGAAAATAACTCGTACAATATTCAGGCTCTCTGCTGATCCAATTATATTCACGGTCGTTAGGAATGTTGTTGTAATGGTGTAGAAACATTAGCAAGTGTAAATGTCTGTTTCCCCCTGTAGAAAATACTTCTGCCTTTCATTGAACACAGCAATGTTTGAACGTCATCTGAACATTATCACACACTGGATTAACTCATATAACCTCGGTTTGCTGTTGAAATTATAGATCATGTTTACGATTATATTGCATCTCATTAACAATGGTATGAAACATCATCACTCCAGTAAACGGAGCGTTTATAAAGAATGCTTAGCGATGGTGAAGAAAGTCAAAACTTCTTAAGGCAGCAAAAACAAATTCCTGTGGTTATTACATTTTTGCATTCCCGTTCTTGCCATGTTTTACTATTAAGCAGTGATATGCACCTTTTGAACGTGGCTAGTTTTGCGCAAAAGTAACATTGGGGAGTTTGAGTTGTTCTTCAAGTGTAAAGATCCGTTTATGTTCCTAGAGACAAACGACCGAATTTAAAGTAAAGGTGTTTATGGCAGAGACCAGCTCCGATTAACATTCAGCAGCTACCAAATCTGAATGTACTGTCGTGACTTCACTCATAAACATATTTACGGTGGATTAGCTTTAGAATAACGTCAACCAGATAATTATTTTTTTAATTATGAGGTCCAAAATAAGCACTTGCCGTAAATCCGTGTGATTAAGTGAACATCGCTATAACTTTGCCTAGCACGTATTGTGAAACACACATCACTGACCTGCACCAGTGAATATATCACATAAGCATGCGTGCTGTAGTCTCCTGAAGTCTACATTCTTTGCAAGCGCGTCCTGAATATTGAGCCAGATATCGTTGACTGATTGGTTGAGGACTTGCCAATTACATAGTTAGTGTCACGGTGCGTCAGTTCTTTACTGCTAACAATATAATTATTGAAGGTTATTGTGTACATATAACAAGTTCTCAATATGAGAGGGCTATTGTAGTAAGGCGTCGTAGTCACTAAACGTACTCCCTTCTTGATCATTGACATCAGCACAAACGGTATATTTTCTTCATTCCAAGTACGCACTCATGCTCATACCTCTTGATGATACAGGGTACTGTAATGGCACGTACAGGTGTGCCCAGCCGCCTTTAACAAGGAGGCTATGCTGACGGTTCATTGGACTGAATTGTATTCACTCGAGCCTATGGAATTGTAAAGCACACTTATTAACCAGTTAAAAAAAGCTAGGCATATACATTACATCCTACACTTTTTGCAATCACTAATATTTTTTCACCACCAATCTAATACAGCGGTATCCGCAAGCCTTGTACATTACCACATGATCCGCAATCCTCATTACAGCTTGATTTGTTTAGTGGTCAGAGTCATGTTGCTGAAAGTCGATTCAGAAGAAATTTTAAATGGTTGGTCGCTATTTGTTATGCGTAGCGCAAAACATGGAAAGAAGTAAAACATCTCAAAATAAATACGGATAGCCCGCACCGATTGAACTGGTGTACGGTGACGTTAAATGCCCTGCTGAGCCGTTATGAGTTGGTGCCAAGTCATCATTGTGACAACACGTCTAAACGTGCCCCTTTCCGTCATCAGTTTTATGGAGTAACCTCATCATCCCAGATCCATGTGTGACTCATGTGTCTTCTCCCAACCCCTCTCCATATGTATACCACACACTTCATCACCAATACACCAGATGATGAAGAATAGCCCTGATTCTATTATTCTATGTCGTGAACACAGAACTGCCGAACTGAGACATCTGACATCGCAATAAACGAGTTATATTACTGTAATGGAAGATGCAATAAGTAACAAGATTTATTAAATGACATTTCAAAACTGAGATCAAGTAAATATAACCCTGAATATTAATAAAAAGTTAAGAAGATCATATGCAATGGCCGTCACACAATTTTATGATTAACGTCTTCACAATCAACTTAGCCCAGCGAAGTGATTAATTCGTAGGCCATTCACTATGATTTAGTATATCACTTGGCCGCATACACTGGCCGCCCAATAGGAGACATACGACTCAGCCAATCCGCGGTAGTTAAATGTTCACCAGTTCCATCAGTGTCGGGGCATATTGGTAGATAAACAACCAGCTAGCGAACATTATTTGCCTTACAACGTTGTTCATCGATTTCTGTCCCTCGGTAATATCATGCAATTATCGTTCTTCTCGAGTACTTGTACTTCTTGAGAGTACTTGTCATAATGCACCTGTCATGTGGACTGTATTAGTGCGCATGCAAATAAGTTTGACAAGCGTGCCCCCGCTTATTGATAACCTAAGCGGATATTTTCCCCACAACAGAAGCTTAAAGTTACTGGTTCACTTGGCTTCAGTCCAATAGAAAAATTAAAATTAAAATCTCACTTTGCATTAAGCCTTTTGTTTCAGCGCGCAGTTAATTAGATAAACAGACCACTTAAATATAAAAGCTGCATCCCCCACATGTTTACCTTGTTACCACTCTTCATGCCAGCCAATTCTCATCCGTAAAATGCAATTGTCATTTCGCCCAATGCTGCATAAAGGTTGATTATCAATTCTAGTTTCGATTGGTGCTATTTCGTTTTGTATAATCTCTTCACGTATCATTGAACAAAAACAGACCTGGCGCGCCAAGCAGGGTAAACTGGTTTGTGGCAGCTGGCAGTACAAGCTGGGCGTAAATAACCAATATGTCTAAAAGACTGCTGGCAACAGTATGACGTATAGGCAATGTGACTCGACTCGGCATCGGTTAGCTGGACCAAAGAACTTTAGATGATCTGACAGAACACTCTCTTGAGACTGGACCCGAGACATATTTTTTTGCGCCAACGGGGCCCTCACTTTTCTGTTTACAACGATGCGCAGAGCCAAAAATGGTGAATGCCGACGGCATTTTGTTTGCTTCGCAATCGCGTACCATTCTTGCAAAGGCAGAACCCTTAACACAGATGTGTTGCAGTGTTTGATAACCATAGTGATGATACATGCATTTCGTCTTGCCATATTAACCTTGCATTCACCAATAGTATAACAGTGTCCAGATACACTACATGAGCCTTAACATGACTACTCAACAACCACACGGTCACATCAATGACTTGCGTGCTGCTGGGTCTGGCATGGTCACAGCCGTTCAATATTGAATGTAGTGGGACATGCTGCACGCCCGCGATATTTGGCCGAGTAATTATTCATAGAGAAAGGAAACCAATTCGCATCCAAGCACCATCGTTCAATCATCATCGACATCAAACAATTAATTGCCAGGATATATTCCGCTCTCCCAGTCTTACCATCCGACAAGAGCAGATGGTCTATGTGGCTGTGTTGTCTTGTACATTTCACGTGATGATGCATGGAGACCTGACGGTCATAAATCACTATATATATTACAAGCGGTCATGTAGAATAATGTGAACACAAAGCCGTGGATGATTGCATATGAGGTCGCCGAGTGACAGTAACGCGGTAGACGACGGGACAGGTTCTATTTGCCTTAACATCAGTTTGAGAAACCCCAATATGACAGTTAATGACGGCTATCAGCTTTTGGCTGGTTGATGTGGGAGGACAGTAACGAGACAAAGTAGAGCGAGACGACAATCTTGTCAGTCAGAATTGCCTCATGATACCACACCATAAGGGCTACTAATTGACAAGCGTATAGCTGAAGGATGTGTCGAGGACCTGAAATAATTACGGATGTAGAAATATGCTGCTAATGAGAGTGGTTGTGGTAATAATGAAGGTATTGTTATAGTAATGTCATAGATGCTGAAGTCGATGTCTCAGAGTTGTCGAGGGCTTGTTTTGCCTTGAGCCCAGAAGTAAGCATATTGTCGATGGAAAATACAAAACCCTTTACACGGCAAGAAACCAATATGCACCACGGTCAAAATCAAATTTCAAGGACGCTCATCATAGTGTGTAATATTCATATACAAAGAACCATCACCGTCTGATGACACTCTCCCGTTCATCTATCTATCTCACTGGGTATTAGACGCGATAGCTGCAGGCGCTGAACCATTCATCATCTATTAACTGAGCGATGTCGCTTTTTCTCAGCTATACGCTTTGTCGATGGTTACTTGATGGAACTGTTCTTTTTGGGTGGGTTATTTTGTTTTCTATCGTTTGAGGTCCACGGCTAAGCTCTGACGAGAAAATAACGTATTGGAGCGAATTAAATGGTGTGTTATGTCGTCAGCGCAACATTATACGTCAACAACATCCCATTTCTCTTTTCACATTGCGTATTCAACTTCAGAGAAGAAAGGTAACATTTAATGTTGCTGCTATACCTATAACGCTCTCGAATGTGCGGGCAGTTCAATCATTTGTATACGATTATGCTGATCAAATTTACAGAGCGTCAATAACGTATGATAGGGGAACGTATTGTTGTTGTTGAATTCAACGTAATGTTAACCTCGATGTCCCGCATTATAAAACGGATGCACTTACTGCATCGAATTGTACCATGTCTTCCTGAGTATACAAATGGTTATTTGTCGACTACAAAACTATCCGATAACATCACAGAATGAACGATATGAGTGTCGAAAAATCAAAATAGCGCCAATTTATGAACAGATTTTAAAGCTTTCGGGACAGTAATTACTATCATATACATTATAGTCCTCCTTTCTGACGATTGATTCTAACATGACACACCCCAGATTCTGTTTTAATTCTCTAGGACCGTGATAAATCGTTGCAAAAGGGGCAACTGCGTGGGCGGTAGTAGGTAATCACCAACGTGAGATGATAACATATGTCCGCTGAATGATATATGTTTACTAGCGTATAGGTGAACTAACATCGCGAAGTATTCACCGCATGTCGAATTCCTTGAGGAAATCATGATTGTCGGTTGCTGATCGGGAAACGTCGTGATTATTTCTATTTCCTCTAGATAAGAGATCCGCTGTAATGCATATTACTGACACTTAAATTACAATATTTCACTTTACGTGGTCAAATTGGCAGCGTTGATGCTTGAAAAGTAAAATAGGGGGATCGATCATTGTCATAGTAATGGTGACTGCGATGACGTTTGGAACGATTACAACGTTTGGATTCTCAATTGCACAAGATAGTCAGGGTCCACATTTGAAAGTGGTGGCGGTGCTTATAATAGCTATAGTTATCAGCTCCCAATAGCAAACATTATAAAACATAAAGTGTTTTGATCCCAGGTGACTATAAGCAATAATCATTTTTTGTATTTCATATTATGACGACGAACGCTGACGGTGTCGATAATGAATCGGCTTATTGACTTAATCGTCATCGAGATACAACATCACGCAAATGCAATGTGATACGAAGTATGTTATGCATATATAGACTCACTATGTAACAATACATATACTGTGACTATATAGTCACAGGCAAGATCTCGATTGTATATATTTGCTTACAACCGACAATCAACTAAGAGAGAAAAATAACTTCATGATATAATTAGCATGTGTATGATAGTGTTTATTGTGTGCAATCGGAAATTAACTACACCATAAGGGATATACGTCCGCACCTGGGGTAAATAAGGCATGAGTAATGCTATATATTACGTATAAGTGGCAATTTAACATACCAGTTATTTCTAGTATTGCTCGGATGGAAGAGATGCGTTCATGCCTACGAGTGAACTAATAACAGGATATATTAAACGCCAAACACATTCTTTGAGAAACGTAAACGTTAAGCTTCTTTAATACTTGCCGATTGGTTAAGGTCATGATTATTATTGGCATCCATACGCTCTTGTAATACCCATAATAACATTATAATTACGATAGTGTCACAAAATACGACAATTGTACATTACAATTTAAATCACTTTTTCAATGAATGTCGGGTTGTGGTCATAATGGCATTGTTAACGCTGGAACAGTTAAATAGGGGGTGTGCTGATTGTCATCGAAACGGTTACTGGGATGACGCTGAAAATGATTATGGCGTTTCGTTTCGTTTAGAAATACAGAAGATGGTCAGGGTGCGCGTTTTATAAGGGATTTCAACGATGCTTACAACGATGGTGGTATTCTTGAATAGGGTGGTGGTGATCATAATAGTTATAGTGATAAGGTCATTTATTGTAAAACATTGGCGTTATAATCGCAGGGACTTTATGCGTTTCTTTTACGTTGTTTTATAACGACGAACGCTGACGATGGTGATAATGAATTAGTTTACAACCTTCATCGTTATCCATTTTGAAGTTCAAGTTAGAAGCATAATTATACGAAATCGGTTACGTTTTTTGCCATTCATATATTACTATATGTTACTTTACATATACAAAATATATTGTAGCGGACAAGATTTCGATGGTATTGGTTTGGTTCATAAAAATAAATTCATGATATAATTCGGTGTTTATTATGTGCAATCAGAAATTTACCACACAATCAGGGTTTTACGTAGAAGCGGGAATGAATAAGTCTTCAGTAGATCTCATTTAAATTCATTGCTATGTATTTCGCGTATGTGGCAATTGCACGTGCATATTTCGCTAACATCGTTCGGATGGAGGAGGTACAAAATTCTTTAGCTTTTGTATAACACATATGTGTTCACTGCTTTGAACCCATTACTAAGGCGAATACAGTGAGACGTCCAAATGTATATCATCATCAAATATAATCATCATCATCATCATCATCATCATCATCATCATTATCATCATCATGACCTTAATCGTCGTTGTCGTCATCATACATCATCACCTTCAACTTTATTACCTTTGTGATCATCTCCATCATCATCACCATCATTTCCATTATCATTTTCATCATCATCCTCATTATCATCATCAGCATCATCATTATCATCATCATCATCATCACCGACTGCATAATCGCCATCACGATATTTGCCATTGCTAGTATAACTTCAACCAACAAAATCCTCGTCGTCAGAACTTTCATATATGTAATGGCAATTTTCTTTTCATGCTTTACAGATACGCGTCAAGCATTCCTATCACCACGACAGAAATAGTCTTTGTTGTAACTTATCGCTTCAATGCACTATCTTTGATAAGTCTTCTATATAAGTTCACCTTTTTTTCGGATGGTATTGTACATTGTATAAACTGAAGCCGCATTGTGCATGGTCCAAGCTGATGTCGTGTTACAGTGATAAGGTGCAATGTCATAATTTTATGGAATCACACATACTTTGCGCATTCGGGCAAACTGTAATGTATCGGTTGTCTTCTTAATGCAAATTAACTTACATTGGACAAACAGCCCCCTGATCGCTCAATAGATCTGCACGTCAGCCATGGAGTCTTCATAATCAATATATGTAGCCTTGTCGAGGATTTGAAAAGGTCGTGTACAGTGTATTCTGGTCATTATTTGAGCTTTTATTGCTGACTTCTTGCACAATATCTGACGTCACCTGATTGCGAAGGACTCTTACTAACTTCTTTGCAAACCACATATCTAAATAACGATGAGTTTGTGCTTGTCTTTGCATTTAGGCCATATAAGCTGAACGTTTCCAATGAAACTGCTCCGATATTGCTGTGCATGAAAAGGGAATAGTCCGTCGCTTTCAAAGACGATCAAATAAAGGTCCATTAGCGGTTACATTTTGTTAAGTAGCAGAGTCTATGATCAGTGATCCTGGGACATTAGGTGTCATGAAAGCCAGTTCATGGTCAGCCGTGCCTAACGTAAATCAATGTACAGAGAGTGCGGGTAACTGCTCACAATATGACAAATGCACACGGACCACAAACCTGTTATTCATTCAATGCACATGATATTTTTATCCTCTTATTCATTCAATGCACATGATATTTGTATCACAATTTATCAATTAAGATCAGCATGTTCTTATGAGTGCTTGCAGCTTCATCCATTGATCAACCAACGACGCCCGCTTCTGAATCGGTCATCTGCAACGCTGCTGAAAACTAGTCTCTTAGCGCTCTTGGCCATTGAAACTAATACGGCACACAGTTGAATACATTTATTCATGGGCAATAAACCGTTTATTTGCTTAGAAGCTATGCACCAGTGTGTCAGCACGATGGGCAAATTGCCCATTTAGATTCTATTTTCATTTTAATTAAGCTTCATTGACATATTGAGCGGATCGGTGCGTTGCTCGTGCACACTTGTGAGGCGCTAAAAGCAAATATAGCAAATAAATCAGACATAATGCGTTGGAATATCACCTGACGTAATCCACATAGATTAGCATAATCGCCATTACAGGTAGGATTGTTCATGCCTAACGCTATGTCTCTTATAGTAACATGGCAGTCATAAGTTCATTCCGGCATGCATATGATCACCCACGTTCTTTAGATCACTCTCTATTGTTCTTTACAGCCCCTTAAACAACAATGTGAATTTTTCCTTCGATACAGAAACTTAGAAGGCAAAGGTAATTGTAAGTCTTGTGATGTTCAATAACTATCATGCACTAACACCACAAAATTAAAGAAAATGAAATCATCATCCAAATGATTGATATATGAAGTTCCTACAGTACGGTATGATTTAATATATAGTTCAAAGATTTATAAAGATAATTATTACCCGTACCTAACTTTAAGGCTCTTTTCAGTAGAATCATAGGACACATTTATACATTATCAAACTAAATGTGGTAGACTATTTCCGGAACCGCATACCAGTCATCCAGGTTTTGACCGATTTGGTAGAGTAGATTAGGGATCTATCAATAGTTATATCAATATATGTCATCAGCTTTTGAATTCTCTAGGTTTTGAAAATTCAATTCTAACTGGAGCGGCGCCTAATAAAATGATTGCTTAACTATGTTCAGCCTTCCTCGATGAAAATGAAGTTAAAAGTTTATAATGAGTTTGAAACATATAATTTGAAAGTTATCAAACAGACGTAATGCATATCATGCTCAAATGAAGGGAACGAATATTAAAAAACGTGATCACAAGTACAACAGTTAATGAGTTTTTGTTTGAAGGGCTGGCCTTGTCAGTGAAGGAAATTTCACAAATATGGTGCTTTCATTGTACGAATGAGGCCATACCAAACAGATACGGATTGAAAAGGCTTATTGACAAGTCTTGTCACTAATATGCACAAGCACTTCATGAAAATATTTGTGTTTGCGTACGTTTGTGCGTGCAAACGTATGTATCTAAAATATATCGCATATTCAACGGTTTGGGTAAATGTTCTACTGGAATATGTCAATTGGGTAGTCTACTACAATGTTGTTATAAATGTAACATGCATATAACAATGGGTATGTCCGCTAGCCACCGCTACGGATACGGAAAGTGCCATGTTTAGCCACTATGATACAACCACATGTTGCGCAACAGTATGAATAATTTGCCTAATTACGGACACATAAGGCAATAACATGTCGTGTGTTACAATATAGTATGAGGCGATTAATAGCAATAAAGGAGCATGAATACTTTACATATAAGGTGAATCTACCGAAACATTGACGAGGAAGCAATTGCAGCATAAGACCATACTTAGGTGAAGATGTTTGCAGGTGCTTGCATCGCGCTAACATGGGAATCTTAGTGTATTTCCACTGTTTAATTTAGTTAGTGTGTTAGGCATTAAGTCAACATTGCATGTCAGTTGGCAAGTTAAGGTACACGTTTGTTTAATTGTTTTGGTAATAATCAGCTTTTAATTTACTACTGATAATGCTCTCTGAAAGTTTGTGTGCTTTTTAGATTCTATTTTGGTTTTCACATTATATTTAATGGCAGGAAACAGCATCTATTAAACCATGAGCATAATGTAGAGACAACTAGGGACATCGATGTGAGTCCAATTGAAACGTATAACGTGCCGCGATGGAAAAGAACAGAGACGCATGAACGGCGATTTCTATGCAGGGAACACTGACAAAAAACATTGACAAGAACCCAATTCCAACTCAATTCAATAATAAGTTGCATTTTGTGCAGGTGCGCGTGTTACACAAACGTGGTATTCCAAACGTTTTTCCGATAATCATATGTTAAGTTCTAAGGATATTGTGGGCGGCTACCAAAGACAGGCGTCTGTTTGTACTTCTTGTCCTAATCTGCTGCAAAATTGATTCTTGTTGTTGTTTTTGTAATTTTACGTTTGGTTCGATTTTATGCTCTTTAGATTCTATTCTCGTGTTCGTTTTAGTCTTAATGGCGGCAACATGACGCCAACTAAGAAAAACCTAATATAACTATGCGCAGAATAAAAACAACTTTTAAGTCTGCGGGCAAATTGGCTGACCGGTAGAATAAACGGATGGTTCATTTCCGTGCTAACTACCCAGGACTACCCACACGAGGTAATTGGATAGCTTATCGCACATGGCCGCTGACGCCTGGTCACACGAAAGTCTATCACTGCTGAAAAATAGCTTGAACCGAATTGCTAACATGACAGTCAAGGACAATGTACATAACCATGAGTTTATCACAAATTTGCACTGCTACGAAATAAACCACGGATGCCTGTATTCATACGGTTTGAACACGTCAATAAAATATGACTTATGACTTGTTTATTTAACAAGGCAGATTGGGACAATAACAAAGCCACACGATTGTCACTAAGGGGTCCCATAGAGCTCAGTAATACACACGGCGAATAGATATGATTATATATCAATTGCGTGTTATTGCTCTCATATGTGTTGGAAGCCGGTTATAAAATGCATTCAGGAGAGAATAGAAACTTCGTCGGACACGCATTGTAACATGCACATGTGACATGCCTGGTCTGCAGCAGCTTTCTAGCCGTTCATTAATTCCGATGTTGTAATTGTTAAACATTAACTTTTGTTTACC
The DNA here is from genome assembly GCA_034190875.2 of Urechis unicinctus. Taxonomy (NCBI): domain Eukaryota; kingdom Metazoa; phylum Annelida; class Polychaeta; order Xenopneusta; family Urechidae; genus Urechis; species Urechis unicinctus. The sequence goes on from CM067349.1 coordinate 69,718,924, forward strand.
TTCATTGATAGCATGCCGATCGCATCCAGTATACAATGGACCACTTTCATAATGAAATGGTATTACTAATCAAAGATAGAGGATTATGGAGAAACGTTACAATGGTTTTAAGGCATGACGGGTGGTCTGCTCAACCATTGTACTGCAGGTTAGTTTATCCTGTTATTCACATGCATTAGCATCAGCATTAGCTTGCTTAATCGTTCGCAAGAAATATGTGTTTGTTAGTTTTTGTATGCGATAGATACATTGTCATTTTGTGTAGCAGCACAACCTACCGCTCTGATCTATACACTTTTTAGAAATTGAATCTTTTAGTGTTTTGAAGATTAATGTTAACCATTTTGTAGAGTTTGCTTAATTTCGTTCACTAGCAGTTTCATCTATTTTGACATTGCAAATATGGAAATATGATATAAAGATGTCATACTCTATGCTCATGCCTACGGAGTCTGATGTATTCTAGCGTCATGACAGGCTTTGATTTCAAATGGATAACACCAGATGAGCACTAAGCAACGAACCAAGGAGGTTAATGTTTCGACCATTTAATCCAATAAGAGACTAGTCTTATTTTCTAGATGCTTATCCATGCGGTAGTTTACTTAATTTGTACAAACGGTTAGACATAAAGGCAAGTCACCAAGAGCATCCCGACACTGTGGTAGTTTGGTGGGTACGACACGTCGACACACGACCCTTCAAAGCAATCTTACATTATCGGTATTATCGGAAAAGGGCACAGGCTCAATGTGAAACTAGGTTCGGCTAAAAAAGATGGACATATTTCAACACTTAGCTAGTATATGCCTCTTAAATGACAACACGAGATGTGAGTTAGCAATGTACTGGTGAGAGAGACAAGTGCAGCTGCTACAACCCATACTAGGAATATCCGGCCACGACCCGTAAACGTTGGCCGAAATGCATTGACTGTATTAATTGATTTTATTGATGAGGTCTTATGGAAACCACTGAAGCCCATCGGCATCATTGTCTTTACTGGCAATGCTTGTCAACATGCTTCGGTAGTTGATAGCATATTCACGTTCAGGCAAAACAGTACTGTTATACTGTTATGTAAGTAATTTGATTACTGTAATTGAGATACACGCTCAACGCAAAATGGGCTCGTGATGTGCTGTGGGTTCAAATTGACATTTAAGAGGTTGTATTGAGCGCATTGCTCGTTCCGGCATAATTACAAGTCGTCGAGCGTATGTGCATGTCATCCCCATTGTATTGTGTTACAATGACTGGATGAATAATAAGACGATTTGAAAACGTAAACGTTTACAATATAAAGTTTTACTCTACGCTTGTGTACGGATTGCGACAGAATATTTGCTTTAATGCATATTGGCTGTTACGCGAACATATCTCACACGCAGCCAGACAAAATGAGTATTGCTTGCTACCGCCAATACTCCTTCAGCCAAATATATAAAAATTAAACGCATGCCACACATGGTACAGCAACTATTGAAGATCTAGTAATGTAACATAATATGTCTATTCGTGTGCTAAGCGCTTTGTTCCTCGTACGCAGCAACGCAAATTGTGTTCATAGCTAGATAAACAAGGTACATAACGTCAGGCATCAAGCGTCCTGCCGAAGAACGACTGGTTCAAATGCGTGTAACTCACGTAACTCTCGTTGATAATAAGAATGCTATCGTGTGTGTGATGAAATAGCCAAAGATGTGTTATCATAGAATCTATCCATACAATAAAGTGTTGCGTCAATGCATTCAAAGTGTGCGAATAAGGAAGTCGCGTATAAAATCACACAAACGAACATACTATTGCGTATATGTAAAAGCAAAGCTGCGCAACATACAAGTTTAATGATATTGCCAGAAACTCCCCGGCTAGCCGAACCTTGAGCTGATGGATTATGGAACTGAGCATTGCTAGCTTTTAGTCTGCATGCAAATGAATTTAATCTGCTTAGCTTTTGTATGTTTGCGTGTTAGGTAACGTTCAGTCGTAGCTAAATATAGAACGGAACCTTTGGCACTACATGGGATTGGTTTGCTTTAAATGATCTTACCTTGTATATAAGTGAGGTCAATTCTTCAGCACATAGTCGATACAATGGCAATTAGTTGTGGAAGGAGAATAGGCGTCTTATCAATGGTACCCATAATTAAAACCATCATTATTGTCAGGTGTTTTGAATGTATTTGTCTTAAAAAGCAATCTACGAAAGGACCTGCCATTGTGGATGCTTCACGTTTGCTATTGTGCACCTGCTGCATATTCTCCCTGTCGTTATTCTAACCCAAACCGTGCAACATTTTGCCCAGGTGATAAATTGACCCCAGGAAAAGATTGGCCTTCACTCATCGAGCTCTAGATCCATGCATTCTATTATTTATAATACCAAGCTGTGACGTTTGGCGCTGGAATTGCTGGCTGCATCCTCCATTGGCCTGCACACTATCTAGTCACAATAGCTTCCGCACATGCACGAGCGTCTGCTTCTCTTAAGAAGATTGCATATGTGCGCCACTACCCTAAAGTAATAACACCTTTTAGACTACTGAAAGATTAGCTCGCCGATTATTGTCCAGTAACATGCCGCACAGTGCTGCACTTATGTTGAGTAATCATTCTGGTTTAAATCGACCCCTTCTCAAACACCATCAGTCCTTGTTGATAGCTTGTATGGAAGAGGAAATTCGCAATAGTTCTCAGTAGAAAATTAATTAAGTCTAAACGCACACTGCACAACAACTGACCCGGCTAGCCAGGCCCTCTTTATTCCAGTTCCTTGCCGCTAGCGACATAAATTTGGTATTTCAATCGCCTTGCTTGGTTTCTTTGGGACTATTGTCACCAATCTAACTATATTGTTACTGTATTTATATCAGTCTTAATCCGACTCAGAAGAAGGCGAGGAAAGCCATTATGATTGTATCTGCCAGTATTCGCGCCATGCAACTTGGTTTCGCATGGTTATTGACTTCCCATATGCTGGTGTATTCGGCATCAGCACCTCGGTTCAATGCAACATAGTGGTGCTCATTGTCGTATCACTGGGACAGATCTATAACGACAGCTGGGCTATGTGCTAGTGTTATTATATTACTGAGGCTATTGATACGACTATTTTACGGCATGGGTTTGCGCCTTGTGGTAGTTGAATAGAAATACACTACGCCACCTCGGCGCCATACATTTTCACAGCAATTACTGCTGCCATCTCAGAAAGGCAATCAATAAATAAAATTCCCATAGCACTTAACAGAGGTTTACTCGTAAAGCTCTCCTTGATTTTTCTATATACCATCATATGATGTTGCGGAAACACAGATTATCCTGTTAAAAGTTTAATTTAAAAGAAAGCATCTTTTGTATTGCATATATTCGCTACGGCTGAACAATACTTTATGGCGCCTCAAACAGTTCGGCATTCGGTCATTACTATAAACTGCTTCAGCGACAGGTTGCTCAATCTATTTGCTGTTATATGTTTATAATATTATTCTGCTAACTCTCGTCTCAAGCCAAAGCGTGATTTACCCGATAGGTCATATCTATATTATTAAATGTACAGTATAAACGCATGATTTAATACCCAGAGAAGATGCACAATTGTTACTTTCATTCACAAGGCTTTTGTAGTTGCTTACAAAGTCGGTTCTAGGTTTAGCACATGTGCAGTCATCGCGCTCATCGCGAGATACTTGCCACGTAGGAACACATAATGGAGGTCATTAATGTGTATGTTAAACGCTATACAATGCCTTTTTATTATGACAATTTGGCAACATTTCCTGATTGCAGTATCCATTTGCAACAATTAGCAAATCTGTATTGGTGGCTCACGGAAAACACAAAATAGCCTGGAAAAATGCTAGCTACACTTTTGTGGAAAGTGCAGGAATACTGAGGAAATAACGGTTATTTTAATGATAGGAGCAGGTCATATCCATTTCCTTTGCGATGTCACGGCGCGATAAATAAGGGTCCAATCATTTTTTGCGGATATTACAGAGTTGCATTATTGCCAAGCGTTTATTGCTGTGTGTGGTGAACCGTCATTTTTCATTTGGCAGTAGTAGAAAAGACTACACTAAGCACTTATGAAAACGAGCCATTTTGATCAACTCCTCATGAGCAGTTCGAGGGCCCGACCACATATAATTGCTTTACATATATAATGTTTGCCTCGAACGGTCCAGAAGGAAGCACATGTCGCCTGATAGAGCAGGGGTTCTGCTATTGGGATCAATTGCAGATGGCATTGTGAACACACCTTGAGGCGAAAATTAAGTGCAGAGCAATATGTGCATATTTATGCTACTTAACAATGTACAAATCCGTTTCCTCTTTCAGTGTTTACGATAGAGCAACGCTTGCAACAGTCAGACATGTTTTGTGCTGTGCGCCAAATAAGTCAACACTACCCTCATTCAATCCGTAAGGAAGTAAGTTAGATCTACCTTACATAAGTTAGTTAGACGTTGGAAAATTCATTTCTCGCTTATTGCAAGCAGATAAATAATCGATTGTGAATCAGGTTATCTCACAAGATGTTCATGCATTGATCAACACTGCACACACTCGCCATTTATTTATTGTCACAATGTCATATGCAATAGTCTATTGTCACTGGGAGGCATGACAGGTGATTTATAACTCCATCACCAATCATAAGAGGCAACAAATTCACAACAAATCCTCGTGCACACTAAGCCCTGCAGTTCTATCGGTATATGTAATTTGAATGCAGTGACTGAGATAAATGTATCATGTGGAATGGCCTCGTCACGTGCTGTGAGTTTAAATGTCTATATTAGGCATACTTAGCACATGTGACCGTTATTAGATTACGTCTAGTAAGTGAGTTGATTTCCATGGCTTGTACAAGAAGTGGTGAAAATGAATCGAGTGTCTTAATAGCCTTGATATATATATGAAGGTATGCATGGAGGTAAAACGATCTTTCTCATAAACGGTTGAAATCTCGATACAAATTGTTACATGGTGAATAGCCAAACGACAGGTTTCTCGTTTTTGCAGGGAGTGTAAAATAATACACGCCAACTTGCGCGAGTCATCATTTGTTCTAGCCCCATATTGCATTCGTTACTACTCAGATATTTGAATGATTTCCACCTTTAGGCAGGGGAAGGTGACGATTTTCCTTCCTCCTACAAACATGATATTTCAAACCCTATATGGTCCATTCCAATAACCGTCATCAACTAAAAGCTAACGAATAGTCTGATATTTTCTTGAAGAGGAAACCTAATGACATACACACCTAATGACATACTAAAGTGTGCAGTACTCAAGCCATCGTCGCCTTGATGGATGCCTCTTGCCAACAAAACACCTTTATCTTTGCAGCTGGGTAGGTATTAGACGTGATATATGCTGACTATAAATCATTTTTTATCTGCAGACTGCATGCTATTCATTTTGCTCGACTACACTTTTCAAGATTGGAAATTGATACATCTCTAGTTGCGTTGTTTCATGCCATCATAAATAGTAACAGGCGAAATCGCATTAAAGCCATATTAAAATAATGTATCAGCGTGATGACAACAGTGTCCAGGAATAAAAGCGACCCTCTAAATGGGATATAAATTTACCACGCCAAGTAAATCATAATTTAAACACACACACACACACACACACACACACACACACACACACACACACACACACACACACACACACACATACATACACACACACACACACACACACAAACAAACACACAAACAAACACACATATATATATATATATATATATATATATATATATTTATATATCTATATAATATACATATAAATATTTATATATATATTCATACATATGTATATATATATATATTTATGTGTATATATATATATTAATATGTTTATATATATATTAATGCATATATATATATAGGTTTATATATATATATATATATATATACATATATATATATACATATATATATGTATAAACATATATGTGTACAATATATTCATATATATATATACATTGATATATATATATATATATATGTGTGTGTATATTGTGTGTGTGTGTGTGTGTGTGTGTGTGTGTGTGTGTGTATGTGTGTGTGTGTGTGTGTGTGTGTGTGTGTGTGTGTGTGTGTGTGCACGAACGCAACCTTAAGTGGACAAACCGCAAACCTTTCGTAGACTTGGGTCCACTAAAGGGTGTACCAGTATGTCCACATAAAGTCATCGCACATTTTCGTCCAAAATTATTGAAAATATTTTGTTGACCATTTGAATGTGATGGTCATATCTTAGTAATGTATAAATATACAATATGCCGAATAAATATATGATATATTAATGATAGCAAAAATGTAGTATACAAATTTGTCCAAGAATGGTTGGAGTCTACGAATGGTTGAAATCGTCACTATATATATTCATCTATATAAATTTATGTAAATATATCCCTATATATATATATATATATATATATATATATATATATATATATATATATATATATATATATATATATATATATATATATATATATATATATATATATATGAATATATTTATACATATATATATATTTATATATGTTTTTTTTGTAACCATGCCACCGCCAGCCCACAATACTAAATGCATGCATTCAAGCATGGTCATTGATATATCATTTTGGTCCTGAATTATAGTAAAGATAATATTTTGTTAATACGAGCGCATTCTGCTCATTGACGCACGATGTTTGTACTGTGGTTCATGCATTACGTTTGCTTATACAAACCACCCGCAATATATCACTTAACAATTAGCCAATCTTTTCCAAAGTTAGAGTGAATAAGTATTGAAATACGACAGCTGAAAAGTAAAGTGGTTTGTTATATAACCACGTGACCAGCGTAAAGCCCAACACAGCACGTAACAAAATAACATAAAGTGTCCTAACTCTGATACACAGCTAACATTCTCACTATTCGCCTTAATACAATCACACGCAAGGGAGCTCATCATGGTACATTAATCATTACAGAGGGATATCACAAACTGACAACCCTTCATGCATCAATCTACCTCAGAAGATATGCTAACTAATAGCTGTCGGTGTTTGAACCATGCAGTATCCATTAGCTTTGCACCGGGCGTACTAGAAGAAATTTTTAATTCGAAAACTACTAATTGGAGCATATAAATGTGTTTGAGGGGCCACTGTAGCAAACTAATTCGCTTGCATCATTCCATCAATATTTCCATGGGTTAATTTGGTTTTATAGGGCAAAAGTAATGTGAAGACATTGCCTTGATACGAAAAAACGTTGCTTAATCATACGTGTGATATGAACCTGGCTAGAATAGCAGACCACCGGCACCGTGTAGTCTACGTACCGATTTATTTAGGTGTTCATAATATCTTATTAAAGTGGCATCAGTTTGGCAACACAATACCACTTATCAGAATTGAATGCAGCACAAACTCTTCAACATTTCTGAATGTGTCTCCTACTCCATAAAGTATCCTCTAGGCGACTCTCTGGAGTAAAACAAAATGCTATTTGACTACTCTAAACATAGCCTATATCAACGCACATTTGCGTATATCAGTCTACGAATTGATGTCGAAAACAATCTGAGGGAGGGAATGGAAATGCATTCGGTAATGAATTGACAATATATATATAGTTTCGGGTTATATTGGCCATGAAGTTAACTCCATTGGTCGCTGTATGATTAAATGCTATCTAGAGTATGCTGCAGGTGATGTTAGGCATATTGATTTGTCTGCACCGTTATTGTATGGAAACATTTAAAACTTAACGACTATGGTTAGCTTAAGAAAGATAAGCAGTATGAATATTTGAGTCAGTAAGCAGAAAGTATATAACATTATAAGCATGTTATTAACGTCAATTAGAATGCCGATCGAATGATTACTAGCCGCGTATGATTTTATTGCAAATTGAAATATCTCCTCCTCGCGCAGCAATAATTTCAAAACCATCCAATCATGGAATGCGGTCCCTGGTTCTATCAACTAGCAAGACCATAATTTAAATGTGCGGGTTACTCAGCTATATTTGTAGTCCTGCGTATGTTGATAGCCACTTAGTCAAAATATACGCACGCCACGGTCGCCGCCGGCAACTAGATTGTTGTCGATATGGTGGGACACCACACCCACAACGGTGTAATGACGTCGACAAGGATTCACTTAGGGAATATTGATATGCCCTCTATGCAACAAGAGAGACTACTCAACGGTTCATCTGATATTTATCATTAAACTGGCTTGTCACTATGTGATCGCCTTATTTGAATTAAAAATATATTTGCTGACATTTTACCACGGATTCCATGTTCTGAATTGCATTTGCATATGCTTTTCAAAGTAGTGCTGACTATCAATTGGATCAAACTGCACGTCTTGTTGATAAGCAATTCGATCGGAATGCCAGTAGTGTTGGTTGGATATTCGATCCAGGCTACAGTATGAAAGATTGATCGATGCCATACTCTACCTTAGTAGGGCGCTCCAAGGGATAATCCAATCGGTTGTCCAGAAACATTTCTGAATCATAACAACCTAGCATCCGTCAATAGTTATCAGAATATGTTATAATTCGATTTGTTGTGATGCATTGTACAGCAGTTGATATAAGCAGCGAGTAAATTGATCACGTGGTGCTGCGGCATATAAACATATGAGCAGTGCTAGGGAGGACGTGGTAGAGATACTACATATATTAGCGAATATGGGATTTGTCCACCGCTGCGTTATGACTTGCCGATCGGTTAGAGAGATGATAGCTAAAAATAAAAGCTACACCGGCATATTTGGCAAATCATTTACAAAATAATATTATAAATTATGGTTGCGCTTCAAAAGAAAATTTTGTATTGAATCGAGAAATCGGTGGCTGTGGTGATTGCAATACTAATGGAGGCTTGACTGACAAAGGTGAGGATTTCAGCGGCACTGCCGACGATGATATCTACAACATTAATAAGATGATGCATTATGCATTAAACGCATCCTGTTCAGTGATAGGAATGATGAGTCGGCTCTTTGAGTCGTTGTCGACATCCAGAAAGTGCCTCAGACCATAATATGGAGAGTTCGACATAAAACAAAGCCAGACATATTGATGTCCCCTATACTGTTACTCAGTTATGGACCAACATTTCAATAGTCTCAACCATGGTAGGGAAATAACGGCCATGGATGGGTGTTTTACTAGTGCAGTAAGTTTACTGGGTTTTTTACGTCTCTATCGGCAACGGTTACGGATTATCCTCTTAGGGAGTCTTGGGATGTGCCATTGCTATCCATTGCGTGTAGGTGGAAATTTAGCATGCGTTGCTGAATATGTAGCGAATATAGCACATATGAGCGTATCGTGTTTTCTGACATGAAAGTGTGCTGGGATGCAACCGCATATGCTGGTGCATGAATGGCTTATTCACTGAATGAGAATATCAATATCAGTGTCAGAACTCGGTAGGGACGTGATACGTTCTGGTAGACATGATATGCTTATTGTGAGAAAGAAGTTTAGCTGATCGTTCAATGTGATCACAGGCCACTAATTACTAGACATTATTAGGTGTTTCGTGCCACACAAGCAATGTAGTAATAATGGAACCGTTACAGCTCGACAGAGCCAGTGCTCTGTCGAGTAAAACGTTTACATTTGTTCATGGACTTATTATTATTATTATTAGATGACAGAAACGCCGCGACTACAGCGTAAAACATGTCGTGGCTGTATTCCTCCCCCCTCCTCCTCCTCATCATCATCATCATCATCATCATCATCATCATCATCATCATCATCATCATCATCATCATCATCATCATTATCATCATCATCATCATCATCTTTGTCTTCATCTTCATTATCACTAAATTCTTTATCACACTATCACTATCATCATCTTCAGCAGCTACATTATTTCGATTGATTATATTTGTTTGTCAATAAACAAATATCGGCGAATGTGCTCGTATGCTTGCATTTAGGCCTTTGAAGCTCAAAATTTCCGTAACCAATTGAAACAGCTGCATTCTATAATACTTTATCTGCACATGGGCAAATAAGAGAATAGTTTGTCGGTTTCATCTTTACGTTTGAAAGCGCGACGTACATGTACAGCTTCAAAACGCAGCCGTCAGCCACTAACCCTGCAAGTGACCTAATAAGGGTCCGTTAGCTATTTTGCGGCTACATTTTACCGGTGGTGAGTAGTAAAGTCTAATACAAATAGTTTTGGAGAATTTGGTGCCACGAACGACAATGCAGGGTCAGCCATGACTAACGTCAATATTAAGAGAACGCGAGGAGCTGTTGAAAAGAAGACAAAAACACACCGGTTACAAAAACTAGCTCAATCTCTGCCTCGTATTAATTCAATGTACATAATATAGTATACAAATTTATCTATTAGATCAGCAAGTTCTTGTGAGTGCATGTGGTTTTACACATTGCTCGTCAGATGACGCCTGTTTCGATTATATTTTCATTTGTTTGAAGATTATACGATATCTTGATTACCGTAGGCACGGTGAGATTGGTTATACAGTTCTTGTCTCGATTTGTAACTATACCGATGAGGGTGCCATTTATTCAACCGATCAAGTGACCAAATCTACGATTGCACTGCACTGATGAACGTCTGCTTGACCTGCATAGAACAATGAACCATTGTGACGATGCAGATTGATTTGGAATCCAATCCTACCCATGGACTATAATTCTGTTGTCACGATACCAAGACACTGAAACCGCTTATGCTGGTTTTTGGTTTCATATCAGCGTCTTTGCGTTGACAGCCGATTATGTACTCGGTGATACATCGGATGGCGCCTCTTGATGGTGCACCATTACCATAAATATCTACGTTAAGAAGAGACTTATGCTATGAACAGCCATCCAAGCTGCATTTATGCGTTTAAATCAGCATGATCAAAATAATCGCTGGTGATCCTGCTGAATATTGGCACTTCTTGCAGTGACAGAGATGAAGTAACATCGTTCGCAACGTGTTCAAAGGGCAACTGAATTAAGGTCCAAAGAGTTGTTATCTTAGCTTATTGTATATATCTTAAATCATTTTGTTTAGGAAGAAAATGTTATATCATCACTGTTGTTACTCGCCGACTTCAATATTGTAGTGTCATGGCTGAGTCAATGAAGGAATCCACAAAGAGGTTATTGAGAAACATTGACGCGGATACAAGTCCAGCATAAAAGCATACTGGGGCAGTACACCTATGCTTGCACTCGTGTTGCAAAAACATGGGAATCCAAACGATTTTCCAATCAACGCAAGTGAAGTACTAATGATACTGCAGGTGGTAATCAAAGATGTGTGTCCGTTTGTACTTCTTGTTATATTTTGCTTTTCATTATACGGCGGTTGCTGCTCTTTACAATGGAAATTCTGGTTAGTTTTTGTGCACTCGTTAGATTCTACTTTCGGGTTTGCTTATGACCTAATGGTAGCAACATGACGCCAGCCAAAAAAAAAATGTACCTATGCGTAGAATTCAAGCGACCAGTAGGATAAACGGATGGCTCACATTCGTGTTAACGGAACGGAGCTACTAACCGGGGGTAATTTGACTGCTTATCACACACGGCCACTGACGCCTTGTCATCATAAGCGTCTATCACTGCTTACTAATAGCATGAACCCAATTGTTCACGCGTCAGTAAAGGGCAATGTACATAACTCTGATAGGATACGCTGTATATTCAGCCATGCACGTCAGTGCTCCCATATATATCAGAAGCCGGGTATGAAAGGCATAATATAAACTTTGTCGGACAAACACTGTAACATGCACATACGATCTTAAATAAGCGGAACAGGTATAGCAGGTACGTGGTATATTAAAACATCGTATTCTGTGGCTTGGGTCATTATGTTGGTTCCATATAAGGATGATTGATTACTTTCAATCATCCACTATTTATGTTATATTTGATATGATAGATATGCATATGTCAGCTATGCTCATGATTATGACCCAGTGTTGCGGCTACCAGTCTATTGTCCTTGCTTAATTATAAAAGGCGAGCATATCAATTTTAACTCAGAGAATATGGGAGATGTTGCTGTTTTTATTAAACCTGGGCAACAGCCAGTGAACACTGCTGCAAAGTGCCTATTATATACTCAACTAATGTATGCTCCGTGAGCACGCGTTGAAGTCAAACAATTTGGTTAGCAAGTGAATAATTTATTCTACATTTACATTACTGACAGCCCATTCAACGATACAGTCTCGAGGAGAAATCAAGCAAGAATGGGCTCGTGACGTGATTGTGGGTTAAAAATAAATAACAATACAAAGGGCGATATTGGCCGTAGTGCTCGGTCTAGCCGTAATTCCAGGTCGTCGAGCACACGTGCATGCCAACTGCCTATATATCACTTTATTTGTATGCTCCGTAAGCACTGTGCTTAGCCCTTTGATTGACTATTGACTAGTGTTAAAATGATTTGATGAATAAAAAGCCGATCAACATACACGTTAGCATTTTATGCTTTACGTTATGCATATGTGTAATATCTTTGCTACACACGATTTGCTGCAATGCATATCACCCTTTTTGTAACGCTTTACGCAAACACATCTCATGCGCAGGCAGACAAGATGAATGTTGTGTGCAACCGCTGCGCCCAGGCCATGGTCACATTGATGAATGTCTCTTGATAACAAAACACATTTATCTTTCTAGCAGTGGTGGTATTACACGTGATAAAAGCTTACTACAAATCATATATACATGTGTATAAATATATCGATATATACATACACATGTATATAAATGTATATATATATATATTAATGTCTATTTAAATAGAGATATATATATAACATTTATATACATGTGCAATGTAGATATATATTTATACATATATATATAGACATAAACATTCAGAATGATATCATGTATATATAGTTTATAGGATGGAGATATATAATATATTATACAACATAATTAGCTAGATTTATAGATATATATAAATGGTATATATATATTGTTATATATATCATATGGGGATTACCACAATTATATCATTATCTTTTATATCACAATGACAATTCTGCTTATATAGATGAATAGCATACATTCATATAGGTATGTATATAGATATACATCAATATAGAGATGATATATATATATATTATATATATAGATATATATATATATACATGTTTGGTATTTATACAGGTTGATAATATTATATATAAAGACATATATCATGGGATATGGGTCATAATTCACCGAGACAGGATGATTATATATATATATATATATATATATATATATAGATATATAGATATATATATAATATATATATATAATTATATACATATATATATATATATATATATATATATAGATATATATATATATATAGATATATATATATATATATATATGATATATATATATAATATATATATATATAGTGCTTATATATTATATATGTATATATATATATATATATTTATATATATATATTATATATTATATATATATATTATATATATATATATATATATATATACGCGTATATAGATAGAGATACAAGATATATATAGAGATATATATATATATATATAAGTATATAGATACTAACTAGTATAGAGAGATTTCAGATATAGAATTAGATACTCGCCTCACGAATATTGGACGAGTGTGGGTTATATATGGCCGTAATGATATATATATATCATAGATATGCTATATTTATGCATATATGATATATATACATATGATATATATATATATATATACTCATATATTATAACGCATTATATATATATATAGGCGTATATGCCATAAATATCTGATAACATAAGGCCTTCATATATATATATATATATGTGCGTCATCATTACGTTCTGCTCAGATATCCTTCTTCATGGATATATATATATATTATATATATATATATATATAATATATATGAGATATATATATATATATATATATATATATATATATATATATATATATGTATATATATATATATATATATATATATATGTATATATTGCGTTAAATTTTGGTGTTAGAAGAACCAGGCCGGAAAAGCAGACCACATCTTCTGTTCAGCCTATGTCCCTGTTCTTCAGGTGTTCATTAATCACATAAAAGTATCCAACTGTCCTTTTTTATAATCAGCTTTGAATTACATAGTATACATTCTCCGCATGGAATGCAGCGCAATATCTTGAAGATGTTTGGCCTCCTGCTTCATAGAGTTTCCTAAAGGCGATTCTATGCAGGAATAAAATGCCACCATTCATAAAAAGTGAGCGCTAGATGAACATAGCCAGATAAGCAGATCACACGTGCTGTACAACATCTGTACATAATCATTCAGGTTTTCATTAAATCACATAAGAGTGTCCAAATGTCATTTAGATTATCGCTTTGGATGAGTTTATATTTTCCACATGAAATGCAGCGAATTTTGGGCTCATGCTTCAGACATATATTGATTATGAAGCTTTATGGCTGACGTGTAGATTGGAAGTATATCAATGATGATTATAAAAACAATCGATATAAGTTTGGTCAAAATTAGTAAAGTATGTGTGATTCTTAATAAGTATGACATTGTGCACTATCAAAGATAACTCGGCATAAGTATGGATCATGCACAATGCGGCTTGATTTTAACATTATACAATACCACCCGACAAAAGATGATCTTAAAATGAACTCTTATCAAAGATAGGCATTGTTATAACTGTCTTTATCGTTTAAATGCACTATTTTGGTCGTGTTGATAGGTTAGCTTGAAGCGTATCGATACCGTAAGATAAGGAATTCGCCATCAAATATATGAAAGCTATGACGATGATGATTTTGTTGGTCTAAGTAATACTGATAATGGCAGTGAATATCATTATGGAGATTATGTAGTAGATAAAGGTAATAATAATGACGATGTAAATGATGGTGATGATGATAGATATGATCACAAAGGTAATAAAATTGATGATGATGTATGATGACGACGACGATGATGAAGATGATGATGATGATGATGATGATAATTATGATGATGATCATGATTATAATGATGATCAAGATCATGATCATGATGATAATGATGTTGATGGTGGTGGTAAATACAGCAAAGACATGTCTTGACGCTGTAGACGCCGCGTTTCTGTCATCGTTATGATACCAATTTTACGGACAAAAGGTTATCCTTTCTTCCGCCATAGCACTGGCTCTCTATTGTAATGGTTCCATCATTACTATATTGCTTTTGTGGTACAGAATAGCTAACGATGTCTGAAAAAGAGTTGCCTGCGAGCAGATTGAACGAACAACCTTACATCTTTCTCGTTATAAGCACATATTGTCTGTTTTATTGTAACGCGTCCCCAGAGAGTTTTTAATGCTGATATTAATTTTACCTTGTTCCGCAGATAAGCCATTAATGCGCCAGAATATGCGGTTTTATCCGCCCATTTTTATATGTCAGATACCTTGCGATGCTCATCCGTGCTATATTATCTATATATGCTAAATTGCCACTTACACAACAGATAAACAAGACACAGGTTGTATTTTCTCCGTTGCGCACCCAAAAATCAGTAGCATGCTTACATCGGGTAATATTTACGGCCTCATAACAACAAATAAATACAAATAGACGCCATACTATATGTCAATGTCCAAGTTGTCAGATTTATCCTAACGTCATTCCATACATGCAGGATTGCCTGCTCCTCTGAGGATGATTGCATACAAGCGCTACCTCATATTTTCACCTATTGGCTACTGAAAGATTACCTCGCCAATTATTGTCCAGTTATATTCCGCAAAATGTTGCATTTACATAGAGTATACATTTTAGTTCAGATTGACCTCTCCTCATACGCCAACAGTTGATACCTTATATGGAACAGGAATTGCAAACATCCTCGGTAGAAATTACTAACCCAGCTAAGAGGCCCTCGTTATTCAGGTTCCTTACTGCCAGTGTCATAAATTGGGTGTTTCAATCCCCATGCTTGGTTCTGTTACGACCATTGTCGCCATTCTAAATACATTGTTAGCCGATTTATATCAGTCTTAATCCCATTCAGATGACGTTACGATTGTATCTCGACAGTAATTACGCCATGCGTTTTGGTTTGGCTCGGTTATTACGTTTATTGACTTCTAGTTGCCGGCGGCGACCGTGGCGTGCGTATATTTTTACTTACTGGCTATCAACATACGCAGGACTACAAATATAACCCACACATTGAAATTATGGTCTTGCTAGTTGATGGAACCAGGGACAACATTCCATGATTGGATGGTTTCGAAATAGGAGAAGGATTTCATGTTCTAATACAATCATACGTGGCTGGTAATCATTCGATGGGCATTCTAATTGACGTTTATATTATGCTTATAATGTTATATTCTTTCTGCTTACTGCTTCTCTTTCTTAAGTTAACAGTAGTCGTTAAGTTGTAAATGCTTCTATACAATAACGGTGCAGACAAATCAATATGCCTAATATCACTGCAGCATAGGATTATCACTGTTCGCAGCAAGTAATCATTCAGTGACGAAAAGAGTTAACTCCATTGCAAATATAACCCAAAACTATATATATTGTCAGTTCAATGCCGCATGCATTTCTATTACCTTCCTGAGATTGTTTATCACATCAATTCGTAGACTGATATACTTAAATGTGCATTGATATAGACTATGTTAAGAGTAGCAAATAGCATTAATTAAACTACAGAAAGTCGCTTTGAGGATACTTTATGAAGTAGAAGACACATCCGGAACTCTTTAAGAGTTCAGATGCATTCAATTCTGATAAATGATGCTTTAGCACCTCACCCAAATTAATACGCTTCAATTAATACTTTTCTAATTAGAATTTCTTCCAGTACGCCCAGTATAAAGTTATTGGATACTGATTGGTTAAAACACTGACAGCTATCATGTAGCATATCTTCTGCGGTAGATAGATGCATGGAGTGAAGTTAGTTTGTGGGTTGTCCCTCTGTTATGATTACTGTGCCATAGATATATATATATAGAGATATATATAGAGAGAGATAGAGAGAGAGAGAGATATAGAGAGAGAGAGAGGAGAGAGAGAGAGAGAGACAGAGATAGAGAGAGAGCGACAGAGAGAGACAGAGAGAGATAAAGAGAGAGAGAGAGAGAGAGACAGAGAAAGAGAGAGAGAGAGAAAAGAGGGAGAGATATCTTATAGAGGGATAGAGATAGACATATACATACAGAGAGAGATATATATAGAGACATAGGGATAGAGTATATATATATCTCCATCTCTATATTTTACATATACATTTATATATATATATTAACCTAAACATTTATATATATATATATGAATATATATATATATATATTATCTATATATATATATATATCTATTCATATATAAATATATATATATGTATTTTTATTTATGGAGTGTTGTCAGTTTGTGTTATCCCTCTGTAATGATTACAGTGCCATATTTGCATTTATATATATATATAAATACACACTATATATATATATATACATATATATATACATATATATTTATAAATATATATATATGCATATATGCATACATGTATATATTTAAAAATATATATATGTATATTTATATATATAGATATATATATAAAAATACATACATACATATATATAAATATATATATATATATATGTATATATATATATGTATAAATATATATATATATATATATATATCTATATCTATATATATATATATATATATATATATATCTATCTATATATATATATCTATCTCTATATCTCTATATATATATATATATATGTATATATAA
Source organism: Urechis unicinctus (assembly GCA_034190875.2). Lineage (NCBI taxonomy): Eukaryota > Metazoa > Annelida > Polychaeta > Xenopneusta > Urechidae > Urechis > Urechis unicinctus. The sequence continues at coordinate 69,736,775 of CM067349.1, forward strand.
TCCACGCTTTACTTAGACTGGTAGGTCTATATTACAGTGAAAGGGTCTGTTTTATTCCTGGGCACAGATGTCATTACGCTAATATGGCTTTAATGCGATTTCGCCTGTTACTTATTTATGATGGCATGCAACAACGCAACTAGAGATGTGTCAATTTCCAATCTCTGATAAGTGTAGTTGAGCTAAGCGAACAGTATGCAGTCAGCGGATACAAATGGTCTGCAGTCAGCATATATCACATCTAATACTTACTCAGCTGCAAAGATAAAGGTGTTTTGTTTGCAAGAGACATCCATCAATACAACCATGGCTTGGGTACTGCACATTTTAGTATGTCATTAGGTGTATATGGGATGTGCCCATCCTCCTCATCCAAGAAAATGGCAGACTATTCGTGGATGACGGTTATTGGATTGCCCCAGATACGGATTGAACTATCATGTCTGTATTGACACGAAAATCGTCACCTTCCTGTGCCTAAATGTGGGAATCATTCGGATATCTGAGTAGTAACGAATGCAATATGGGGCTAGTGCAAGTTTGCGTGTATTCTGTTACTCTCCCGGAAAAAAAACGAGAAATGTAACAAGGCCATGTACTAACCATGGAAATCAACTCACGCGCTAGACGTGCATTTATCTCAGTCAATGCATTCAAATAACTTATACCGTTAGAGCTGTAGTGCTCGATGTTCATGAGGATTTGTTGTGCATTTGCTCGCTCTTATGACAGATGAAGGGCTATACATTAGCTGTCATGGCTCCAGTGACAATAGACTATTGCATATGACATTGTGACAATAAACAAATGGCGAGTTTGTAAGTGTTGATCAATACATGAAAATCTTGCGAGATATCCTGATTCACAATCGATTATTTATCTGGATGCAATGAGCTTGAATTGAATTTTACAACGGCTAACTAGCCGTGTTGGATTATGTAGAGTAGATCTAATCAGACTGACTTCCTAAATGATTTAATGAGGATATTGTTTTCTTATTTGGCGTACAGCAATGTCACTAACACAAAACATGTCTGACTGTTGCAAATGGTGTACTATCGCAAACACTGTAAGAGGAAATGGATTTGTGTATTGTCTTGCTATTCCAATTGTCATCCTCTCAATCAAAGTTGAGTAGCCTAAATATGCACCTTTAGCTCTGCATTTATTTTGCGCCATGCGCAACAAGTCATAATGCTGTTCCTATACCATCTTATGGCATAGGTGGTGTGTTCATAACGCCATCTTCGACTGATCCAAATAGCAACACCCCTGCTCCATCAGGCAACATGTGCTTTCTTCTGGACCGTATGAGACACACATTACAAATTTAAGTCTATCATGGGCAAATATATGTGGTCGGGATTACGAACTACTTATGAGGAGTTGGTAAAAAATAGCTCGTTTTCCTGTGTGCTTAGTGTAGTCTATTCTACAACTGCCCAATGAAAAATAACGGTTCACCACACACAGCAATAAACGCTTAGCCATAACGGAAGTCTGAAATCTCCACAGAATTGCTTGGCCCTAATTTATGGCGCAGTGACATCGCAAAGCAAGTTAATATGAACCGCTCTTATCATTAAGATTATCGATATGTCCTCAGTATTCCTGCGCTTCCCGCAAAGGTTTAGCGAGCATTTTTCCAGGCTGTTGCGTGTTTGTCCGTGAGCCACCAATACAGATTGGCTAATTGTTGCAAGCGCATACCGCAATAAGCAAATGTTGTCGAGTTGTCATTATAAAAATGCATTGTATAGCGTTTAACATACACATTAATGACCTCCATTATCTGTTCCCACGTGGCAAGTATCTTGCTATGAGCGCGATGACTGCAGTTGTGCTATAACCTAGAACCGGACTTCATAAACTGTAAGCAACTACAAAAGCCGTGTGAATAAAAGTAACAATTGTGCATCTTCTCTCGGTATTATATTGTGCATTTATACTGAAAATTTAACGATACAGAAATGTTCCATCGGATAAATCACGCTTTTGCTTGAAAATAAATTGAATCAGATTAAGACTGATATGAATCCGGTAACAATGTAGTTAGATTGGTGACAATAGTCCTAAAGGAACCAAGCTAGGCGATTGAAATACCAAATATATGTCGCTAGCGGGAAGGAACTGGAATAAAGAGGGCCTGGCTAGCCGGGTCAGTTGTTGTGCAGTGTGCGTTTAGACTTAATTAATTTTGAGGACAGAAATTGCCTGTAAGGGATCGTGTGATTTAAACCGGCTATTTATACGCGACTACCTTATTCGCACACCTTGAATGCATTGACGCAACACGTTTAAGTTTGGATAGGTTCTATAATAATACATTTGCGGCCATTTCATCACACATGATGACATTGATATTATCAACGACCGTTAATGAGTTACGCGCTTTGGAACCAGCCGTTCTTCGGAAGGTCGCTTGATGCCTGACGTTACATACCTAGTTTATCTAGCTATGAACAAAACTGAATTTGCGTTGCGGCATACAAGGAACAATGCGCTCAGCACAAGAATATACATATTCTGTTACATTACTAGCTGTTCAATAGTTCCCAATATCAACAATATCACTTACTAGATAAAGCCAAGCAATTTGTTATTTCTCTTGGTGTGGCATACGTTTAATTTTATTTTTTGGGCTGAAGGAGTGATGGCGGTAACAATCAATACCCATCTTGTCTGGCTGTGAGTGAGATATGTTTGCGTAATACGTGGGAAAACAGCCGTTATGCATTCAAGCTAATATTCTGTCGCAATCCATACACAAGCGTAGAGTAAAGCTTTATATTGTAAACGTTTACGTTTGCAAATCGTCTTATTATTTATCCAATCATTATAACATAATATAATGGAGATGGCATGCACATACGCTCAATTATGACCAGAACAAGCAATGCGCTCAATATAGCATCTCAATTGTCAATTTGTACCCACAGCACATCACGAGCCCATTTTGCGTTGAGCGTGTATCGCAATTACAGTAATCAAATTACATACATAACAATATAACAGTACCGTTTTGCCTGAACGTGAATATGCTATCAACAACAAAAACATGTTGACAATCATTGTGAGTTAAGATAATGATGCCGGTAGGATTCAGTGGTTCACATCTCGTGTTGTCACTTAAGAGGCATATACTATCAAAATAGGACTGTCTTTTATAGCTGAACCTAGTTTCGCATCGAACCTGTCCCCATTCTGATATCACCGATAATGTAAGAATGGTTTGAGGGGTCGGGCGTCGGGATGCTCTTTGTGACTTACCTTTACGTCTAACCGTTTGTACAAATTAAGTAAACCACCGCATGGATAAGCATTTAGAAAATAAGACTATTCTCTTATTGGTATAAATGGTAGAAATAGTAACCTCCTTGGCCCGTTGCTTTGTGCTCATCTGGTGTTATCCGTTGGAAAATTTAACGCTAGAATGTATCAGACTCCATTAGCACGAACATAGAGTATGACATCTATATATCATTTTTCTATATTTGCAATGTCAAAATAGATAATGCTGCTTGTGAACAAAATTAAGCTAATAAATCTGTAATGGATGATATTTATCATCAAAACACTCAAAGATCCAATTTCGTCAAGGTGTGCAGATCAGAGCAGAAGTTTGTGCTGCCTCACAAAGTGAGAATGTATCTATCACTAACAAACACATATTTGTTGCGAACGATTAAGCAAGGTAATGTTGATGCTATGCATGTGAATAACAATAGGAACGAACCTGCAGTACAATGATTGCGCAGACCGCCCGTCAGGCCTTCCGTTGGGCCTGTAAGCGCAAACACAACAAAACCTTTTTCACAAACACTCCCTCATTTGGTAAAGAATTATTCACCCTGATTTAAACACATTTATATTAAGTCTGCGGTTTTGCTTTGCTTTCTACATCTTTTTCTTATTAGTGATTCCTTGTTAATTTCAATATCATCAATTCTTATATCATGATCTATTAACTGATATGTAACGGCCGCTTTATCATCTCTTCGTTTCACCGATGCGAGCGGAATTAGGTGCGACCATGGTCAATGTAGTCGCCATGAGTGAACTGTTGGCCGCGCCGCCTCGTCTTGAATAATTCAGAAGCGGTGCAATTGAAGGTTCACATATGTGTGTATACATAATTCTCAATTGAACATTCAACATATAGGTGCATAAAAATACATGGGCAAATAAACATATGCACAGTGAGCACGCTAGTACGTGGCGATTTTGAAGCAGAATCAGAAGAAAATGTCTCATTCCCCAGATCACTGATTGAGTTATAAGCACTCAAATAGTGTCTTGCAAAAAGATGTAGTGACCGGATCATGGAAACATCTGGCAGGCAATTCTGCAGGCCACGCAAGACAAGCCACGTGCGATGTAGCTACTGGTAAGTGTCGATAAATAGATACAATTTAGCCAGTTTGTAAACTAGGAGGGCTGATACCCTACAATTACGTTGGATAACTATGATAGACTGCACTCTTGACTCTTCTCAGAGATTTAGCCCTAGATGACAGGGTCTTTAGAACCAACCACGCAGCAAATATTGTGGCTAAGGAAAAACCTGCCGAAGAGAGCCATCCTGGTTGGCCTCCTCAATGCTGTACAGAGGCTGTAAAACTCTATCGTATAAGTCACCGAGGACGTCGTCCGCTTCGACACCAAGAATATATATATGCATCCATATATACATGTATATTTATATATATATATATATATATATATATAGATATATATATATATATATATATATATATATATATATATATATATATATATAGACACACATATATATATATATATATATATTTATAAATGTATATCTATAATATATATATATATATATATATATATATATATATATATATATATATATATATATATATATATATATATATATATATATATATATATATATATCGGCTTTGTTGGAGCTACGACAATATGAAATTACACCTTACCAATTGTAAAACGAAGTTTATCGACTGCCATCGGCAGTGTATCGGCTTTCCTCCCATAGCTAAACACTGGGAAGCTATCTTGCATTACTCCTCTCACTCACAGATAGATGGTTACATTTATTGTCCTATTACTGTACGGCATACGCCAGTACTATAGAGCACGTGCAGGTAAGTCAACAGTATATATGATTCAGCCTCATTCTAGGAACATGTATACAATAACGTAGAGAAGATTTGGTTGTTTGTCATTGCCACGGATAAGTACCTTTTTCTGGCACTCTTTAACGATGTATTGATTTTCTCAGTGACGGTATCATATTCTTCTACCTAGATGTCAGTTTGCGCAACAATGTGAGTTGCTGGTTGGTGGTAAGCACCGATTGGGTGATAAATATGCAAGCACATCCAAATAAGCGTTTCTAAACAAAAGTAACAGTGTATCAGCAAAATCGAAAGAATTTGCACATATTAGATCGAGGTAGATCGATAATTGGTATCATTTTTCGAACATGCTGCGTAGCATATTTGAGTATGTGTATAAATATTTTGAATTGGCAATCACATAAGTAGCAGACTACTTCACGCGTGAATATGTCATTATCAGGTAAGGTATTCATGTGGACTTAACAATCTCTCTGTATATAAAGAGTGCAGTGGCTGTGTGCGATAAGCTTTCCAATGAGTAGTAGATAGTAACTCGATTAAACAGCACGGCACGTCCCCGCAAACAGAAAGCTCCATTGTCAATGCTTTTAGGATATTTTTTTTACAAATGCCAGTGTCTGATGTAAAAGAAAGCATGTTTGTTCTATTCAGAATGGCATTTCCAATTCTGTACAATTGCTCTACAATCATTCCCGTAGTTATCATGTGACGTAATAAAACTATTGTCACGTTTCTCCATAATCTTCTATCCTTGATAAGTAATTCCTGAAACTTTTCATTATGAAAGTGGTCCATTGTATACTGGATATGATCGGCCTGCTATCAATGAAGCTAACCAAAAGTTAATGTTTAACAATTACTACGTCGGAATTAATGAACGTCTAGAAAGCTACTGTAGACAAGCCTGCCACACTTGTATTTTACAATGCGTGTCCGACTAAGTTCCTATTCCTCCCTGAATGCATTTTATAACTGGCTTCCAACATACATGTGAGCAATAACACGCAATTGATATATGATCATATCTACTCGCCGTGTATATTACTGAGCTCTATGGGAACCTATTGCTGCATTTTCATCAAAGATGGCTAAACACAGCTAAGCAGTTATTTTGTTAGGTGTCGCTCAAGATATGAATTAAATTGTCAAAACCTAGGCGCTGATGACATTGATTGATGGTTCGGCAAGTATTCGACCATTTTTTCGCTTTTCTAAATACAGAGCTAAGACCAGCCGCGATGTGATTCCCTCGTCTATTCTATCAAATACATTCAAAACCTGGACGATTAGTTTGCAGTTGACTTGTGGTTCTGGAATCAGTATACCCAATTTAGTTTAATAATGGCCACAAGTGTCCGATGAAAATAGCTGTGAATCAAGGTACGGATTATAACTATTTTTATAAATCTTGAACTATATAATAAATTTTACCGTATCGATGGTACTCAAGATATCAATCATATGTATAATGTTTTCACTTTTTTGGGGTTTGTGGTGTTACCGTTGCCGGCACCGTTGAAATCCCCAATAGCATGCGGACCCTGACAATCTTCTGTGGTTGAGAATCGAAACGCCATAATCATTTTCAGCGTCGTACCAGTAACCATTACCACGAAAATCATCTCATTCCCTATTTTACTTTTCCAGTAGAAACATTGCCATTTTGACCACAATCCGACATTCATGGATTAAGCTACTTAAATTGTAATTTACCATTGTTTCATTTTGTTAAATTTTCGTAATTATAATGTCAGTAATAAGTATTACAAGAGGGCATGGATGCAAAATTACTGACTCGATGGAAGCTACGGCCTCGTAGGTAGGTAGGTATGTAAGTATGTAGGTATGTATGTAGGTAGGTAGTAAGGTATGTAGGTAGGTAGGTAGGTAGGTAGGTAGGTAGGTAGGTAGGTATGTAGGTAGGTAGGTATGTAGGTAGGTAGGTAGGTAGGTAGGTGGGTAGGTAGGTAGGTAAGGCGCTAGATAGGTATGTAGGTAGGTATGTACGCAGGAAGGTAGGTAGGTAGGTAGGTAGTTAGGGGGGTTGGTTTAGTATGTACAGGTACCCCTAATATCGATGCTGCCGTCTAGGATTGCAAATGAACACCACCATAGCCAGAATTTGCAATGAAGAGCAATATATTCGAACCCGAGATGAATGTATCAAAGCCATCGAGACTAAGCGACTAATTACGGGTGCAGTGTAAATAATCATTCCGACTGTTGCCGTTGCTGTCAGTGATGAGCCTGATTAACAAACTGGCACGCATTGCGCGACCGCTAAATCCATCATTATCCGTACAATTAGCTGGCAGTTTCGGGTAATTTGGTGATAATGCAGCATCATTGGACTGTTGCCAAACAATAGTTAAACAATTGATTGCTGTCGAAAATTCATTCGGCGCGCCATAATAAGGTGGTAGAATGTTAAGTATGGTGATCGCCTCATAATTTTGTAGTGATATTCAATATGTTGCCCGATTATATTCCATTACCATCTTGCGACACATCATTTCATGTCCACCTTGTTGCGGCTTATAACGGGCTGACATGTACGATACTGTTATTTCAATACTTTTCACATTAGTATCGCTAAAGCCCTTAACAAACTGTAGGCGACCAATTGATTAATAATTTTGATTGATCAAATGACGTTCAATTATGTATTCATCACAAATGGTGGCTTTATGTGCATAAAGTGTTTCGTGTCCGTCTAGTATTGCACTTAGCTATGTTCAGTTCCAAAATCATCATCGCGTGAATATCTGACGCATACATATGCAAAGTTCGCTCCGGCTAAAATTGTAAAAAGCAGATGGATTCCAAATATCAGCCAGTTAATGTAGTCTGGTTATCATTATATTGCTATTCGAGAATCATATCGTTCGTTCTGTGATGTTTTCTGGAAGTTTTGGACGATTTTCATTTGTACTTTAGGAAGACCTTCTCATGGTACAATTCGATGCAGTTAGTGCATCCGGAAAGCATTCAGAATTTGGGCTGTTTTTAATATGGGACATCAAGGTAAATATTAATTTGATTTAACTAACAACAATACGCTCTTTCGTCATACGTTGTGGACGCTCTGTTAACCTTACCAGCATAATCGTAAGCAAGTGACTGAATTTACTCGCACATTCAAGAGGGTATGGCGGCAACATTATTTGTTTTCCTCTCTTCTCTCAAGTTGAGTACGCAATGTGAAAAGAGAAATGGGATGTTGTTGACGTATAATGATGCGCTGACGGTGTAACACGCCATTTAATTCGCTCCAATACGTTATTTTCTCGTCAGAGCTTAGCCATGGACTTAATCAACCATCGACAAAACGTATAGCTGAGAAAAAGCGACATCACTCAGGTAATAGAAGATGACTGGTTAAGCGCCGGCAGCTAGCGATTCGGTCTAATACCTAATGAGATTAATAGTTGAACGGGGGATTATCAGACCGTGGTGGTTCCTTGTATATGGATCGTACACTATGATGAGCGCCTTTGCAATTTGACCTTGACCCTGGTGTAAAATGATTGATTCTAACATTTAAAGTAACGTGCTTCAACGAGAGAGCAGTTAGTCACCGGACAGCAAACGCAACTGTTGTAAAAATGTTAAGGAGAAAAGGGACAACAGTCGAAGAATTATATCATTTAGAATGATATCATTTGAGCCGATCTGCTGAGGGGTTGAAAGCGTCATTACTGTTGCTATATAACTGTAGATATAAGCATCCCACTAGCATTAAAGTGCGTAGAAACGGCTCATCATGCCTATCGTGTAGATGTACTGTATTTTCCATTGATAATATGCTTACTTCTTGGCTTAAGACAAAACATTCTCTCGACAACTTTAAAACATCTTTGACATTAATGTAACAATACCGCTTTGTTGCCGAATTCATTGTTTCATCAACCACTCACATTAGCAGCATATTTCTACAACCGTAATTATTTCAGGTCCTGGACACATCCTTCAGCGATACGCTTGTCAATTAGCAGTCTATATGGTGTGATAATTAGAGGCAATTCTGCCCGACAAGATTGTCGCTTCGCTCTGCTTTGTCTCGTTACTGTCCTCCCACATAAACCAACCAAAAGCTCGTAGCCGTCATTAACTTTCATATTGGGGTTTCTCAACCTGATGTTAAGGCAAATAGAACCTGTCCCGTCGTCTACCGCGTTACTGTCACTCTGCGACCTCATGTACAATCATCTACGGCTCTTTGTTCACATTATTCTACATGCCCGATTTTAACATGTGTAGTGTTTTGTGACAGACAGGTCTCCCTGACACGCGAGGGCCCCATTGGCGCAAAGAAGATGTCTCGGGTTCAGTCTCAAGAAAGTATTCTGTCAGATCATCTAATTGACATCATAACAAATGAACTGGCTGTCTACATCATTATCACTTGTTGCCAGTGTTCATAAGTCTTGTGATATAAAACACCCGAGGCTATTTATACTTGTTGTTGAATTTCTTTGGTCCAGCTAACCAATGCCGAGTCGAGTCACATTGCCCATAGGTCATACTGTTGCCAGCAGTCTTTTTGACATATTGAATATTTACGCCCAGCTTGTACTGCCAGCTGCCACGAACCAGTTTACCGATAGCTTGGTGCGCCGGGTCTGTTTCTGCTCAATGATACGTGAAGAGATTATACAAAACGAAATAGCATCCGTCGAAACTAGAATCGATAATCAACCTTTATGCAGCAATGGGCGAAATGTCAGTTGCATTTTACAGGTGAGAATAAGCTGGCACGAATAATGATAATAAGGTAAGCATGCGGGGGATGCAACTTATACATTTAAGTGGTCTGTTTATCTAATAACTGAGCGCTGAAACAAATGCAATATCCAAAGTGTGATTTTAATTAAACTTTTTTTCTAATGGACTGAAACCAAGCGAAGCAGTAACTTTAGGCATCTGTTGTGGGGAAAATATCCGCTTAGGTTATCAATAAGCGGGCACGCTTGTCATACTGATTTGCATGCGCACTAACACAGTCTACAGGACAGGTACAATATGACAAGTACTCTCAAGAAGAGCGATAATTGTATGACATTACCGATAATTCCTTCCGAATACCGAATCTGAATACTTGGTCTATAAGTTTTATCTGTGTGCAATAACTCTGCAGCAGCGAGGATTAGTTCACATCGCATGCAAGGTTTCCTTGATGACTTCAAATCAAGTCAGACCTCAGATGATGAAGAATAGCAACAGAGCTGATGCCGCATTTATAGTAAACGCTTCTAACTGCCCGAGAACTACCACTCATTATATAATCGCTCAATTAAAAACACTGTCAATGCAGTCTGGGTGTAATGTACAATAGGGTTTTAGAGGAAACTTTTGAATTTAAGATGAAGCTCTGCCTAAACGTTGGTGAGAGATGTGTTCAGTGTGAAGGCTGGTTTTATAATGTATGAATGATTCCGCAACGCTATCGCAAATATCACGGGCCATTCAGTAGCCTTGTTATCTAACGCAGGTATGATGGCTAGGCTGGACGGGAACTAATCATAGAAGGGGGGTTATTATTCACTATCTTGTGTATTGGCGATAGAGTGTGTGGTATACATATGGAGAGGGGTGGACACATGAGTCGCTCGTGGATCTGAAAGGTGAGGTTTGAAGTTAGTTGTAGGAGGGGCGGGATAGGGTAACTCCATAGAACTGATGACGGCAAGGGGCACGTTATTGTGATGTGTTTGCATGTGGCCATAATGACGATTTGGCACCAAATTGTAAATGCTCAGCAGGGCAATTTATGTCAGCATACACCAGTTGAATCGGTGTGGGCTAGTCGTAATTATTCTTATAATATAAGCGCACAAGCAGATGTTTTACTTTTTTTCCGTGTTTTGCGCTACGGATAACAAATAGTGACCAACCAGTTAAAAGTACAGGTGTCTTTTAATTAAGACTATATCTTCCAGTATTTGTGATCCCTCATATTTCTTCCGAATAGACTCCCAGCAACACGACTTCGACGACTTGGAGAGGAAGGCGGATCATGTGGTAATGTAGAAGATTTGTAGATACCGCTTTATTAGATTGGCGGTGCATAAATATTCGTGATTTCTAGCAATATAGGATGTGACATAAATGCCCAGCTGTGTATTTTACTAACTGATAAGTATACTATATAATTCCCTAGCCTCGATTCAATATAATGCAGTCAAATGAACCGTCAGCACAGCCTCGTTATTAAAGGCGACGGTGCACGCCTTTACGTGCCATTACAGTGCTCTGTATCATCAAGAGATGTGAGCTTGAGTGCCAACTTGGTTTAAAGAAAATATAAGTGTGTGCTGATGTCAATGATCGAGAAGGGGGTACTGTTAGTGATTACGACGCCTTGCTACAATAGCCATGTCATGTTGAGAACTTGTTAGAGGTGCACAATAACCTTTAACAATTATATTGTTAGTAGTAAAGAACTGACGCGCAGAGACACTAACTAGCTGATTGGCAAGTCCTTATCCAATCATGCAACGATATCTGGCTCAATTTTCAGGACACGCTCGCAAAAAAATGTAGGCCATGGGAGTGTAGAGCACGTATACTTATGGGATAAATTCACTGGTGCAGGTCAATGATGTATGTTTCACAACCACACTAAACTGGACGTGCTAGGCAAAGTTACTGTGATGTACTATTAATCACAAGGATTTCAGGTAGGTGCTCCTATTTTAGTTTGGATCTCATTAGTCTTAAATTTATTTTCTGGACAAAACAATGTCAAAGCTGATCCACCGTAAGTATGTTTATGAGTGACGCCACGGCAGTACATTCAGATTTGGTAGCACTTAAACGTTAATCGGAGCTACCATAAACACCTTTACTTTAACCCGGTCGTATGTCTCTATGAATATAGACGGCACTTTATACATGAATATCAACTGAAGCTACTCAGTGTTACTGATGCGCAAAACTAGCCACATTCAAAAGGTGTATATCACAGCTAAAGAGTAAAATATGACACGAACGGGCATGCTTAAATGGCAAAATTTCTTTGCTATATCGTTTGATAGTAAATATGACACAGCTAGAGTTCTGGAATTTATTGAGTCGAGTCACTTGATGATGCATTTTAAAACATTGCTAATGGATTCAATTGCACAATTATGCAGATTCAGAAAACGTTAACTTGAGATGTTTATTACTATACCTGTTCGGGACTCATGGAACTAAGTTACCGAAGACAGGGCTGTTTTTATTATAGTGAACGCCTAGGCAACAGCCAGTGAAACTAATGTAGCTAGATGTAGTATTGTTCTTATCCTGACCACAAATATGCCACAAACACCAAATTCGCATCTCAGTCACAGAAGGACTGTAGGATTGACAATTTTTGTCATATGCTCGCGTTGAAGTCAAACAATGTTGGTTAGCAAATGCAATCTAACAATCAATATTCTACAGTCAGATACAAAATAGACGGCCCATTCAGACTCGATAATCAAAAAGCAACTTAGTCTCAGAGGAGAATCAATATCGTGAAACACGTCCATTGTATATTAAAACATCGTATTCTGTGGCGAGCATATCAATTTAAAGAGATATGGGAGATGTTGCGTTAAACATAACACAACTGCAAAGTGCCTATATATACTCAACTAATGTATGCTCCGTGAGCACTGTGCTTTTCAGAATAAAAGTAATTTGATTACTGTAATTGCGATACACGCCTCAAGCAGAATGGGCTCGTGACGTGGTGTGGGTTCAAATGGACAATTGAAGGGCGATATTGGCCGTAGTGCTCGGTCAAGCCGTAATTCCAGGTCGTCGAGCGCATGTGCATGCCAACCTCCTTTTTGACTGAGTTAAAATGATTTGATGAATAAAAAGCCGATCAACATACACGTTAGCATTTTATGCTTTACTTTATGCATATGTGTAATCTCTTTGCAATGCATATCACCCATTTTATAACGCTTTACGCAAACACATCTTATGCGCAGTAAGACAAGCTGAATGTTGTGGGCAACCGCTGCGTTAAATATCTCAATAGCTCATAACTGAGCGGCACTTCAGTATGAACGAACAAATGCTATCACTATGTGAAGTTACGAAGAATCTGAACATTCGGCATCACTGAAATAGCCTAATAAAAGCATTACACGCATGTCATTTCAACAGAAATTGCAAATTGTTTTGTTGTGATGAGCAAATTGGACACAACCCATAAACAGCTATTGACGCACCAAGTTGTGCAGTACCTGGGCCATGGTCAAATTGATGAATGTCTCTTGATAACAAAACACATTTATCTTTCTAGCAGTGTTGGTATTACACGTGATATATGCTTACTATAAATCATTTATTATCCGCTGACTGCACTGACCATTCCTTTCTCTCAACTTCCATTATCATTGATGCGAAATTAACGGAGTGATACATCTGTAGTTGAGTGGTTTCATGCGATCATAAATATTACAAATTAAAGTCGCATTAAAGCCATATAAAAAGAAAGCGCTTGTAAATATGTTTCGGCTATATTGTTAATCTTCGTATTAGCGATAGGGCATTGTATTCACCAAAGACACTGACCCGTTAAATGTGATATATATTGACCACTCTAATTATTTTGACCACGCTAAATAATGGTAAAAGCCAAATATATATATATATATATATATATATAGATATATATATATATATATATATATAATAGATATATAGAGAGATATATATATCTATATATATATAGATAGAGAGATCTAGAGAGATATATTGAGATATATATATATATATATTTATATATATATCTAGAGATATATACATACACATGTATATACATATACATAGATACTCTGTAGAGATATCTAACATAAATATATATATATCTCCTACTAGATAAAAATATATCCCTATCTATATATATCTTATATATAGATATACATCATATATCCTACACAAGGGATATATATAGAATATATTCTATATATCTAGATATCTCTATCTCTATATATATGTTTATACATATATATATATATATATATATGTAATTATATATATATATATATATATATATATATATATATATATATATATATATATATATATATATATATATATATATATATATATATATAATATATAGATATATATATTGGTCTAAGTAATACCGATAATGGCAGTGAATATCATTATGGCGATTACGTAGAGAGAAGGTAACAATAATGACGATGAAAATGATGGTGATGATGATGATATGATAGATATGATCACAAAGGTAATTAAGTTGATGATGACGATGTATGATGACGAAGACCGATGATGAAGATAGATGATGAAAATGATGGTGATGATGATGATGATGATGATGATCATGATGATGACGATGTATGATGACGAAGACGATGATAGTGATGATGATAAATGATGATGATATTATGAATGTAGTGATATTATGATTTATTTTTAGCTCATTTATTGTCCTGCAGTTTTTATGATTCCAACCCAATCAATTTGATGTTTTAACTTACTTTGTACTTTTGTATAATATTGTTGTCAGGTTGATCAATGACAATGTCACATAACATATTCACAGAGCTAGTTGTAACGTTGCTTTTTGCACATCTTCTATCTGACTGGTTGAAAACACGGCTTCTAAGCAAAATCTACGCAATTCAGCTTTATTATCAGTATGTTTTTATATTCCATTATCAATCAACCATTCATCAACAGCTACACAACATCTTACACAGAACGCTTGGCTTTACATTACTTCCTTGTTTTAGAAACATTCTGCATTGGCTTGTAAGGCAATTATGTAATGTCAATGTATTAAAACGTCCTCGCAAAGCTTGCTCCGAAATTGGAATGAATCAAAATACGGTCTACTATTATCTAAAACATTTGTAATATGCGTGGCGGGTGTGAGCTCTATGGTACGCTGAATAAACAGACAGCATTTGATCACAAGAAGCCACATCTATAGCTCAACTAACTCCAGTTACCGAATTACCAACACTGTTCCAATAGACTGTTTTATACACGCCAGAGCGTTACTTCCCCGAATTTTCTCGGTCGGAAAAAAAGATGCAGTTATTTATCTGCTTCAAGGCGTTTTCATATCTTTTTGCAATGTACTCAATCGACAACATAATTGATCATAAGTTGAAACATGCGTGTGTTTAGGACTATCTTTTTGTCCAACTATCTTGTATGTGTCTAACGATGTGTCTGTGTCCCCAGTTGGTAAATTTAAGGCCTTGGTGAGATTGACAGTGTAAGACATTTTCACTTTGTTAGCATGATATCAGTAGAATGGTTAAAAAATGAGCATAATATCGATAGAACGGCATATATGGTACCATGACGGAAGGATGGACACTGTGCAAGCATCATATTTGTAGGATGATTATAATTTCATACTTAGAGAATAACGCCATATTGCGACAAAATATTCACCACGAGACGAATGGGGTGATGTATTGAATCATATGAAGGATGAACGGATAGCAATGTAAAGCTTTAATTTGATTGTTCATGAAGCGTAGATTCTAGCAAGGCGAGACATACTTTTTCAGGTTTAAAACACAATTATCAATCGTATGATTTAATGCTCCTGGAGCAATTAAGACCCCGACAATTAAGGGTGTAATGGCAATGGCTGCAAGGATGAATGACCTACAAAGCCCCAACCGACAACTAAATATTTATCTGGTAAAACATCTACATGCACGTGTCAGATAGCAATCCCTGTTGCATGCTAGAGAAACCGCCGAATCGAGCCAATAAACTTCGAGCGCACCCATTTCGCCGACATTGCACAATGGTAATGCTCAGATATACAACGCATGCATCATCTTATATAGGATGCACTTAATCACGCTGGACAATTCATGAAGATGAATGGGTTAGTTAATCAGACGATTAATGAAATGGCCACGTTGTGTATCACCAACCAAACCGACTAAATCAAGATGAACACTCTTAAGACGACGTGATACATCCCTTTGAATTTTATGACCGAGTACATAGGTTGCTCGGCGGGCATCAGCATGATATTAAAGGGTCACAATATTTAGAAAATTTGATTAGCATTCGCATCTGATCTGCTAATCAAGATTTATTGTTGAAAGCCTAATGCCGTTATTGCCTACGTATAATACTCAGACGTTTTTACCAATGCAAACGCACAGGACGTTATGATGCGCCACTAGGACGATGGTCGAGCCATGTCAAATGACAGCCCTTTCATTCATGAACAAGTTAATCTGGGAACAAAAGACATATCCTTAGAAAATATCATACGCCACTTTGTAGCCGAGCTGATTGGTGAGGAAGCCATTATGGTATCTCAAATGTTATATCAGACTAACTCCACATTGAAATTGATATTGTTTAACGGTATCTAGCCACATCGCTGACAGGTGTTTCATTGGTCTTTCATTCGGTCATCAGAGATAGGTTACGTTGACGAAGTAGCAATATAAAAGTCAGTATCGGGCTTGTTTTCAGGAAGGTTTGAATTTCCGCAGTTATCAAACACATAATAAACGCAATGATGAAAAGCTGCCGAAAAGTTATTTGCACAAGATAAAAAAAATCGCTTGCAACTATCCATCGTCATTTCAACTTCTCCTTTGTTTTACTGTTATCGATGAACATAAATGTAGTGTTGCGTCAATCGTAAAAGATTCGTTTCCTTTAATCCTAACCTAATGCATAGGATCATTGGACCTAATTAACTTGACGGATTACTGAACCTCAAGGATCATAAATCAATGTGTCTGCCATTTCCATGAAATGCGTTGTGCTAAGCGCAGACATAGAACCTCCTCCTCCGGTGTTAGCATTCCCCGTCAACGGTTTACGGTGAATGTTAATCTATTCAATATCTAATTACTTAAAACAGCGACCATTTATTTACATCACATCTCTGTTGTATTGCCTACAAAACTTCATTGAAACGGATATTAACAGTAGGTGCCTCTATTCTAAGCATCGAACTAACTTACTGTTGGTTATATGCAATGTGAATTGTCGCATGCCGCCATGTAAATGATTACGATATACATTTCATCCAGGCTGGTATGCTACTAAATAATTACCCTGCAGTACCCTATATACATTACCTTACGGCAAAGAGTTGACACAGACTGGTTGTGTTTTATCATAAACGGCAGGTCAAGGGCTGCGTACCTTTAGAGACAAGTTATTACTTATTTATTCTCTTTCACTATCGATGTTGAACCTAAATAGTGAGCGAATATAACCATAAGCAAAAGTATGCCAACAGAAAGGTAATAAATGTGAACTTCAGGTATGGTGTCCTTATGTCAAAGACGGACTCTATGGGGAACACGTTACTAATTTTATGCATATTGTTTGCACAGTTCGCAATAGTTCACGTCTAATGAGCTCGTTCATTGTTATTATCGATTTCCAACGAAAAGCCAGGGTAAAATCAATCGCAATTTTATTGGGTTTTTACTTCTTACAGCTATTTTGTAAGAAATCAAATAAAGATTATTGGTTTAACAAAACGTTATACAATTCCTTACTCTTAAACTGCGGATCAAGATGGATTGGCTTTTGCGTGCGGTAAAAGTTATCATGTAGTTTTTCCCTCTTCGTGCACAGTGCTATCGTGTAAAGACTGTATACGCTGTGAGCGATGTATTTAAATATTGATGCATGGTACGTTGCCAAAGACAGAGCTGCTAAATTACTTGCCATCATTACAACGACAACATACACAGTCCTATGCATAAAGATACATCCAATAATGCTCAAACATACGCGCAATAAGTAATACCACAAACATACCACTATTTATACCACCGCTTGCCTTACATAGTTACTTTATGGCGTATTTCACCTTATATCCCGGCAATGTTCCGTTGTCAAATGTTTGGTCACTGTAGGTATTTTCATATCAGAGGAGCATAAAGGAAGCCTTCTCAAGGCCACACATATAACAGACAAAATGCAGTCGTTTAGCACATATGCTTGCTGTGACACAAAGGTTCACTTACTGAAATTGCACCCTGATCCTTCATTGAGTGCTCACTAAAATATAACATAGGCAATCGTATGCAGAAGCTCTTCGGTATTGATTGTCTAAAGTAAGATTAGATTACGACCTGTATTATGGGGCAGTCATGGTCTAATACGATATAGTTAATCATATTCAATGAAACATAGCATCCAATGAACAGTGACCATTTCACAATGTTGACAATTGAATGACTAACCAGCTGCAGAGCCGTACGGTTACAGCTACTGAATGCATAATGTAATCTGGTTCTCAAACATAATTCTACTGATCATAGATCAAAGACATTCGACTATTATTGGATAAATGTGCTGTATTACATGTATGATTGAGGAGAAAACTAAATGCATTGTCAGACAAACGGGCTTTGTATTAACATTGATACACTGAACACGTACAAATTATGACCAACACTAGGTACATACTTACCTGCTATTACATAATGTCGGTTGTTTTCAGTGTGTTTTGCTATTAAGAACATTCATCTTTACGAATAATGCTGAACGTCAATATCCGATTTAATCTGTTAATTTCCACATGGTGAAAGAGGCGCATATAATAGGGTAGCAATCTGCCTGTTGTACTCATGAAGAATGATTATCCCTTAAAATATATCTAAACTCAGATTGTATCATTGCAACACTATCTCAATCCTGGATTATTTAACGACCAACTTGCCGTTGGCGCCGTCTAGTGAACAATGTCATTCTTCCCCATTTTAACCCAACTCGTGACTCTCATCCGTGCTAACAAGCATTGTGATATCATGGCCATTATAATATTTGTCCAGACACGCACCACCTAGATCCACATAATCCCCATCGAAAAAGGAATTTATTGATTATTACACTCGAGGATGTTTGATCCAGGCATCATAAGCATGGAATCACGGAGATGCGTCGTTCATCAAATTACTTAGACACTCGAATGGAGCTGACGGAGACCCGGACTTCTAACGAAGATATCTAAGCACAGGATTAAGCTATTACTTTTTAATTCGCAATATTTTTACGTTATGTAGTACAGTAATATATCAGCTAAGCTTAGATCAATTAAGTTACATTGGCAAAGGTCGCATCCCTTCGTATGTTCGCTACAAATCTATTGCAACTAACTTGACTTGATTCTCATCAACCATTAGACACATCACTTGACCCAAGCTGATCATACTAGCCACGCCAAACAATGTGGTCATTTACAATCTGAAACATAGCAAATTTGCCAATATCAATCCATTTTTTATTTATGACAATCGTTAAGTTCTACCATACGACAATAGTTCGACGGATTCCCGTACTCGACCGGAAATCTTTTAACCAGCAGGACTTTACTGCGTACATGATAGATGCATGACGATTGTTACAATGGAGGCTTCACGCACGCAAAACGAGTGCGGATCTTCATACACATTTTCCAAATGATTCCAAGCAATGTGACAGATCGTCGGACCTGACGGCATGAGCTTCATACATTTCCGACTAAATACGTGACGGGAGCCACGAGTCTCAAAACGCGCCGCTTAAATGATCGCTGTTTGGCTTTTATAGTAGTCATTCTGTTAGCTAATCACATCGACGCTGTAATTCTCCGCCGCTATTGTGGATGGTACATCGGCATAGGCTTGGTCAAAGACGTATGTTCAATTATATCTGTTTTTCTTTGTGCACTATTGAGCTGCCCGTTATTGTGTCCGGAGCAATCGTAAAACTGGTATGACGTTGTACCCTAGCATATTTGACTTATGTACCATCCAGATACACACCTGCATCTCCACAAGATTTAAAATTGGTTCCATTACACAGTGCTTTAATAGAAAGAGTGGTTCCCGATATTATGCACAATTCATACAATTTGTTATTACTGATGTAAAAACCAAATAAAAGCAAACTGAGTATTGACAAAAGATAAGGTGCGAGGCAAATACAAACATATCAAGTCACAGGGCGGAATCAGGTGTTGTTGTGTGAATATGGCACCTTATATTGAGGGATGACTTATAACTGCTACGTGGTGGAACATCAATCATCGATATGAAAGAAATGAATGGACCTCTGAATTACATAGCATGTTTCGACCTTAGATATAATGAGCTATCATTGCCCATTATCACGTTTTACCTAACTATAATTTCATACTTTAACTTATTGAACGCTGTCGCAAATAAAGGTACGTCCTATTATATGAGGTACAAGCACAACACTTTATTTGACAACGGTATGTGTTGGCTCTTTAGATACGAAAAGCAATAGGTAAGCGATAGTGTTGGCAAATGCAAGTTGGTCTTTCCGATAAGTTCTCTAAGAGGATAAAAGCAATGCAGGCTTATATAGTGTTACGCTTTTGTATCATAGTTTTGTCTGCTCAGTTATTATTTGACAATGTTTTTTAATCACATCAGTATGAACGATGTGCAGTTGATCAGTAAGGACCACAATAAATCCCCATAGCTCAGCAGTTTTCGGGAAGCAAATTGCCAACAACAGTCCAATAACTTTCTCTCGTTTAACACTTGGACTAATTAAATTTCCCGAATCTACACAACAGAATTCTGCGCACCCATTACATCGGCAATACAAAGATATAGATATTTCTCCGCTGTTCGGCCCATGCGTCATATCATTGACGATGCACGCAATAAACCAAAATGATTCATTATAATCAGATATAGGAGGAAATAGGATAGGGCTCGATAAAAAATGGACATAAAATCGGAAGCTTGAAATGTCGTACAAGTATACGAGGATGAGGCCATATATCGACCTATAATTTATACTCTGATATACGAATCTGATATAACATAAAAGTTTTGTACTGAAGAAAAGCCTGAATAAGCTTTTTTACACTCACTCAAGAAAAGCATAAATGGTGGAAGAAATAGCAGAAAAATTGCCGTTCATCCTTTACTTTCCTGTGTATAAATATGTGCAAATTAAACAAATGTCGCATATATTTTAGTCTTCACAACAAAGCGAATATATCGTTGATATGTTGTAAACCAAGATAGCATACTACTGTTAATAACAAGGCTGCTTCATTTTGGTAAGCTTTTGCAAATAATTCACGGCTGGTCAAACCCACGTTGCATGTGACATAAATTCCCATTAAGCAAGCCAGTCTCTTATTTAGTTACATGTAAGTTCCACATCAAAGGATGCATTCTAGTCTTCAGTTGAATTGCCGCACCGAACCGCTTGTACATCCTGTTCTTGCATTCAATAAATTATGCAATATAGCGTTGCATAGGCCCGCAAGATACTCAGCAAATAACGAAGCATGTGACATAACAAAACAGCTTTTATTACGCCAAGAGGGCTCACTCCAACGAGCAAAGTGATGAGTATGTTTGTGAGAGAAACAGATGCCCGTCGTCATTTTGTGCTACCATATAATCAGCAAAACATGTTGATCAAACGTCTTGTATATTTTGTTTGAAGGTGGTGCGAGTGATTTTTCATAGTGGTTATATAAGCTTTCGGATATTACTCCGAACCTTTAATATGCTTCTCGCTCAAGTACCTTCGTAAACTATACATCATTATCTGAATAAGTTGAACCTAGCAGTATGCGGTTGACAATGTAATGAAGGCTATGTATTGCCACAACTTACACATAGTAATGAGATCATGGCCCATGTCAATCTGAACGCATGGAATATGCATATACATCTTCAATATTGTCTTTTTTCTCAGCTGTTACAATATAGACGTCTTCTCGAATGGAAATCAATGATAATCACTGGCATGTTATGCATCATCTACATTTAACAAACTTATCGTGCACATTCTGCGTATTATTTGTGCAGTGTCATGTACACAGTAATCATGTTTGTGCATTGTTGCATTCACAGGTTAATTACAGTAGTATAGAGACTGGGGGTACGAGCGCAGTTTTCAAATTGACTCACATGAACCAGCCTGTGGTGCGCTCGCACCTCCCCCCTATACTATACCATATGAGCCCAGCCCTTCCAGCCCCTATGGTATAGGCCCACTTAAGAGGGCGACAGCAATGTCAACAATCTACAACAGGACCCTGAGGAATAAGCTCTTTAAAACGACTCACGCGCTCCAAAAGGTCCTCATACTTCGATTCCTATTCCCTCATCTTCTCCTCTTCACAAGGACACTGAGGAATAAGCTCTTCTAAACGACTCACGCGCTCCAAAAGGTCCGCATACTTTGATTCCAAATCCCTCACCTAATTCTCAAGGTCCACCTTCTCCTCCAATATATGTTCCACATCTGCTTGCAGCTCAACCACCACCATATGTTCATCGGTGTTCATTATATACCTCAGCCCTCATCTGTTCAACAGATCGACACGTGTTCATAGGCTAGAGTGTCTACACCACCTGGAGCTATCCACCGCTTTGAGTCAAAAGGGGAGAGAGACACCTTGTTAATGTGGAGCCCATATATTTTATGGCAGTCACTCCTGAGCATGTTCATTCCGTGACAAAACTGCTTTTGGGCGAACAGTGACTCCACGTACTGATCGTGTCGTAGATGCTTCTTCACCACCACCTTCTTCACACCTTTCGCTTTTTTGATCTCATCCCGGCTCGACATCAAGTTCGAGTACATCTTAGGGCGCAGACCAACATACTCCTTGATGGACTCGCCGGCACACTCATCCTTCATCTTCCCCAGAATCTTCTTGCTCACACTGCTGTAGAGACTAAGGGAGGGATGAAAGTTGCTGGTGTCAAAGAGATGGGCATCTTCCTTCATGTCAGCATACACGTCAGGCAGCGAATCCGTATCTGTGTACAACAAGCCAAGGTTCGTGCCCTATCTGGTCTTCATGGTATTATAATAAAAGTCGTACATCAGGTGCTTGGAGAGGTCGAGTATACACATACCCACATACACCGGGCGGTTCAGTACCAGGTGAGTCTTGTGCATGTGCAGAGCGGCCAGGTCATTATTAAACACCTGATGACGCGCGTAGGAGGGACATGCGATGAGCCTACGCATTCTTTCTTCTTCCGTAGAGCGCACAATCTTGACATTGACCCGCCTGCAGAGGTTCTCCATGGTCTTACCGAACACAGAGTTGTTCATAAGCTTATACAGTTCCTTCTCAAAGTCGCTGGTGGCCACCTTACGCAGATCCGTATTCATCCGAATGTAAGGCTCCATCCAGGGGCTCTGGTCAAAGACAAGTGCACGATGAATCTTGGTAAGTCTCATCCCCAAAGACAGATACAGTTTGAGGTTTCTGTAGTGCACCACATACTTCTCCTTATCCCGCAGGAATCAGCTTTTCAACCTCGCCCAAGGTGCCACCCAACTCGCCCAGGAGGTTCTTCTGATAGTTCGACAACCAGTCGTTCTCAACAAGAAGCCGCTCCGGAGCCAGCGGGTAGTCGTTGTACTCGTCATGAAGTGCAGAAGGATACTCCAAGTCAACCTCAAGTATGTATCCAGTCTCGGCATCATCTGGGTGGTCCTGTATCTGTAGATCCTCCGGCCGAGCCACCCACTCAATACCCGCAGTTGGCAAAGGCTGACTCATAGCCCACCCATACAAATTGTTAGCATCAAGGTACTGGACGTAGCTCGTTGGTTTATCCTAGTCAAAGTCATCCACGAGCGGGTTATTGGCCTTAGCGTGGCGGCGCACACCATGCTTA
>CM067349.1:69765550-69860550 GCA_034190875.2 Urechis unicinctus
TCAAGTCGATTGAAATATGGTGTACGACTATTCTAGTAAATCGAAATATGGTGTATGAGTACTCCAGTACATTAAAATATGGCGTGTGAGTACTCCAGTACATTAAAATATGGCGTGTGAGTACTCCAGTACATTGAAATACGTTGTAAGGCATATCCCGTCCATTGAAATATGGTGTATGGCTACTCCAATCGATTGAAATATGGTGTACGACTACTCCAGTACATCGAAATATAGTGTATGAGTACTTTAGTACATTGAAATATGAACCCTGACTACTCAAGTTTATGAGATATGGTGTGCAGCTACTACAATATATTGAGTTATGGTTTCTGGCTACTCAAGTCCATTGAAATATGGTGTATAGCTACTCCAGTACATTGAAATATAATGTATGGCTGCTCCAGTCCATTGAACACACCATTATAGCCCGGATTTCACCTATATGATAGGCTGGAATGGCCTGGTCCAGTAAATCGGCCGGTGGCGATTTGCCCTAGGATAATCTTTTCAATATTTATCTTTTCCATCTACATTTTCATTTATACTAGAAGGAGGATGCTTAATCAGGTCACTGTTCTCTATTAACCTTTCTTGGCACAATATAACACCAGTGTTGGTGTACTGTTAAACCCTATACGAGAGGCTGGAATGGCCTGGTCTATTCAATCGGCTGACGGCGATTTGCCCTGGGATAATCTTATGCATTTTTATCTTTTCCATCTACATTTTATTTATACTAGAAGGCGGCTGCTTAATCAGGTCAATGTTCTCTACTAACCTTTCTTGGCACAATATAACACCAGTGTTGGTGTACTGTTAAACCCTATACTTATTTGTCTAGTAGAATGAAATATGATCAATGGTTACTCCAGTCCATTGAAATGTGGATCATAAGGCATTGTCTATGCATGTAAATTGTAGATCTAATTTGGCTTGTGTCTAGTGCTTACAGTCTCAATAACACAGATATTCTGTGTTAAAACAGTTGCAGTATTTTATTGATGTACAATAAGACAGGGGTACCTTGCTGTGAACAAATGTGGGACATATTATAATCTATAGCACACATTATGCTGTTTAATATACAGTTGAGCTATATCCCTTGATATTAAGTTTAGAGGAAAGTGAAGTGTTCAGTTTCTTTTGGTTTAATCTATACTTCAATGTTTTTGAAATACATCAGATATTTGTGAATAATAGAGGACAAAATGAGCTTGTTATTGCAGCCACTGCTAGGATCCTTTGTGGAAAACCTTAAAACAGAATTTGTAACACAGGACCAGTTCTCCAAATCTGCTGGCAGTTACACTGTAACAATGCCTACATCTGTTGCTGCAATATTACAACATATGGAAATAACTTGTTGTTGTTTTGCATTTCCTTTTAATTTTGCATCATCAAAAAATATGCCCTATAAATAAAAAAGTGTAGAACCAAAATTGTTTACGTCTTTTTCTAAATAATCACAGATTAGCAGCATATTGTTTATATCTAATAGCAGCTCATTATAATATATTGGCCTTTAATGGTGTATTTATAGGAAATTAATTAAACATTTGTGAAAACATACCAGAGGTATAGTTTTTTTTAGCATGAACATCAATACAGTTGAGTGTTCAATTTACTCAACATGCTGTGGGGGCAATCCTATACTGCCCTTTCTACTCCCCCAACTACATCCATAAAACTAGCAATGTCAATCAATAAGGCTCGAAAACAGCCTATTTTAACTAACCGTGTATTCGATGTAAGCAAGCTTTATTTTACATAGTCCTCTCTATAGTCTAGTTTACCAGAAAATTAACAGCGAGTAACAGCTTAACCTAGAGTTTGGGGGAGGATAATCTATTTAAAAATATTGTCATAATAGACATGCGCAGTACCATCAAATCCGTTTTGTTTGACAAATAAGCACTATAACAAGAACATTATAAAACCCTGAATCAATCTGATCAATCACACCAAATCGTACCTACACTTCGCCTTATTACTTCTATCAGCTGATCGGGGTCACAGCGTGCAATCTGCAGCAAGTCCGGGCAGCGAGCACTCACTGGGCCGTTTCTCACCGGATTTTCTATCAACTTGTCCCTTGCCATATCGGGAACTTATAGCTTCGAGGATTTTAATGTCTGGTAAAATAGGCTCTAAAGCCCTCAATTAAGTTAATTAAAAAGTTACTTACCCGTTTTATACATTTAAACCTACGATAAAATATAATGGTCTACTTTGAGTCTTTGTCTGGTATTAGGTTTTCGGGGAGGTTGCAGTGCTCCCGTAGACCTATATATATAGGATTGAAGACGCTCTATCAAGTACATTCAGATCATTTTCTTGGGTAAATTCCATACTGCGTGAATTTACGAATCATATTTTGCATGAATAAAAACCGGTTCGAGTAGAACACGAGGTACACAAGGTCGAACTATCTCACCGCTGTCATGTAATACTACGCGTGTCTAGATTCGACCTTAGTCTGTTTGCGTGGTTTTCCAGAATAATAGTTCTTACACAGTTTGTTTAATTTTGGCCTTTTTGTACTCTAACCAGGATGTATAATGTATGATTATAAAAACTGTTACCACTTTAAATGTCAGGATTCATTTCAACAGTAAACAAACATCCAATATCATATCCTCGAAACTTTGACATAATCCCGTCTGTATTGTATAACGAATTGTGCATTAGGTCGAAGGATTTAAGTCGAAGAAATTATGTTGAATCATATATATATCGTATATCTTTTATTCATTGAAATAACTCATGAAAGCAGTGTAATAAATGTCGAATAAATGGTTAATATATCATTTCAATGAACTGATTGAAAATATGCACCGCTGTTTGAAAAGTACGACAAACATACGTTTCCTTCGCCTTAATGCCGCCCCTTAGCCTTAAACCCGCTCCTTCAACCTAATCCCGTTTTATATATATATATATATATATATATATATATATATATATATATATATATATATATAGATATATATATATATATATATATATATATATATATATATATATATATATATATATATATATATATATATATATATAGGCATATATATCTCTCTATATATATATATATATATATATATATATATATATATATATATATATATATATATATATATATATATATATATATATATATATATATATATGCATTTGTATATTTTTAAAACATAATATGCGTCAGTAATATCTCAAACAGTAGTCTCTCGATGTGCTACCAAAGTGCTGGAAAAAGCACAGTTAGGGGTGACCATGAGCTAATGTCGTTGAAAAGAGATCACGACGATGTTTATCCCATTGCAGCTTTTTTGTGTATTAAGAACGCTTGTACGCTGAATAGGATGGTTGTGATATTTTATTTCGGCAACTTGGAAGCTTTTGGCTAAGGTCAGCTTCGTCCCCCCCCACCCCCCCCCCTCCCTCCCCGCGCAAAAAAAATGGAAATGGTATGACATGGGTGACATCAGGACGGAGTTATATGGTACTGGAAGTTTTTGAAGCATAACGTCAATAAATAGAGATAAAGCCCAACCAGCCCCATTCATATGTTGGAGTAGGTGCCCAAATACACAGAAATGAAAATTTCGCAATTTCGACACAATGCAACTCTATCATTCCAACAGGACCAGTAAGTTGCACCGTTTGCTCATTGGCACTCTCGTATGTACAACATTCCAAAATTGACACATTTAAAAAATATTTCTAGCTGTGCTTTGGCACAATCTTATCTGACTACACATGTTGTATAAGCTCTCAAGTTGTATATTTATCTGTCAAGTTGCATTTGAGTACACATTTTTTCTAAGACATGTTGCAAAATTTTCTGTGCATATATACGACTGCAATACATATACATTCTCTTTTCTTCGTTGTGGAAAATAATAAACACATGTCGAGCAAATCCGTTAATTCTGGAGGTTCAGCATTTTTTACTTTTCATTATTATCAACATGATTTTTTGTTTTAGATACAGTGTATAATGAGCGAAATGTTAAATTTGTATTTAGGCGTTTGAGTTAAACACATATAATAAACATATTTATACACAGCACATCCAAATAATTAAATCTGAGCATAATTGCGTAATGATTTGTCAGCAAATTAAAGAGGTATAAGTAATTTTTGAAATTGTACATTTATAGTACAATTATTATATTCAATTTATAGAAATATTGTCGACCACCTTTTCCAGCGTTACTGACTTCACAAAGCAAGTCATCAAACCTCAAGACTCAAACACCGCCGGACAACAATAGTATATAATAAGGATGGTGATTAGCACAAGTAATATACAACCGCATAAACATCCAACAACAACACCCACTTTCCTCGGACTCTAAGACCTGAAAACGAATTAATTGAATCAGAGTCAAATACGATAATCAATGATCATATAAGATGTAGATCCATGCTAAATATTCTTAAGGATGTCATAACACTACGAGGGATGTGCGGGGAAGAGAATGGAAGGACATTTTAATACTAATTAACAAAACATACCTTGATTTCTTTGCGTGACAGTCAAAGTAACTGGAAAATTAAAGCAAATTATATATTGTATCTGTTTTTGAGAATGGAAGGACATTTTAATACTAATTAACAAAACATACCTGGATTTCTTTGAGGCTCAGTCGTAGTAACTGGAAGATTAAAATAAATAATATATTGTATCTGTTTTTGAGAATGGAAGGACATTTTAATACTAATAAACAAAACATACCTGGATTTCTTTGAGGCTCAGTCGTAGTAACTGGAAGAATAAAATAAATTATAAATTGTATGTGTTTTTGAGAATGGAAGGAAATTTTATTACTAATTAACAAAAAATTCGTTGAATTCTTTGAGGCTCAATCGTAGTAACTGGAAGATTAAATTAAACTATACATTGTATTTTTTTTGAGAATGGAAGGAAATTTTATTACTAATTAACAAAAAAATCTTTGAATTCTTTGAGGCTCAGTCGTAGTAACTGGAAGATTAAAACAAATTATGCACTGTATCTATTTTTGAGAACGGAAGGACATTTTAATATTAATTAACAAAACATACCTCGATTTCTTTGAGGCTCAGTCGTAGAAACTGGAAGATTAAAATAAATTATACATTGTATCTGTTTTTGAGAATGGAAGGACCTTTTAATACTAATTAACAAAACATACCTTGATTTCCTTGAGACTCATTCGTAGTAACTGGAAGATTAAAACAAATGATACACTGTATTTGTTTTTGCCTTTGATGATGGCATTTAATTCCGATGGGATGAGTACTATGATGGTAAGCCGTCATATGAAAAGACATTTTGTTACCTATATTTTGGGTTGTTTGGTCGGTCTCAATAAGTAATTCCCGAGATGATGAGTTCTGCTCATACAATGGAGGTCCTTGGTTGATACTGCAGTGCACATTCATTCCGTGGAGATTTTCTTTGGGAATAAACTCGATATCATACCATACTTTTTCCCCTTCTTCACTTGAAGACTGATTGCCAATCAGAGGTTCATCTGTGCCATTTGCATGAATAAACCAAGTAGCGTTTGCCGTCGGTCTTGCCTCGCTAGACCATACGGTCAGGCGTAATGGTACTTCAGGTTTGAAATAAATGGAACCCGTCTCATTAACCCACAATGGTTTCTGTGCTCTTACTGAACAGCAATAAAATGCAGAGTTTAATTGTTGCATCAGGAATACAAGGATGCAAAGCCTCAAATAACGAGAGCTATTTGTCCAAATATATCTAACCATGAATAGGGATGTTCAGTGTATCAGAAGTTACAGCAACGGCAAATACAACTTGTTGCGCCAAACACTTAATGTCCAAGACCATTTTTGCGTCAGGAATGATGAAATTGATTGTGCTGTTATATCTGTAGTCGTCCTCTGTGTCGTCTGTTTCACCTTCAATAACTATTTCTGTCCCATTGATTGTCGTGAGCCACTTGACGCTTGGCCGTGGTGCTCCCAAATTAGTCGAGCAAGTTAAGTTTAAGCCTTCACCCATGACAGCGTATTCTTGGCCGTGGACAGTCGCATTATCAACTAGAACTGCACTCGAAATGATATGCACATTAATATACATTCATACATACACACATACATACACCCATACATACGCCCATACATAAACCCCATGCATACACCCCATACATGTATACATACAGACATATATCTATATAACTATATATATATATATATATATATATATATATATATATATATATATATATATATATATATATATATATATATATATTATATATATATATATATACTATATATATATATCTTTATATAAATAGATATGTATATTATATATATCTATATATGGATAGATATATATAAATATATATATATCTCTCTCTCTATATATATATATATAAATATATATATATCTCTCCCTAAATATGCATATATATCTATCTCTATATATCTCATATATATCTCTATATCTATATATATATATATATATCGCTCGCTCGCTCGCTCGCTATATATCTAGCTATCGCTCGCTCGCTCGCTCGCTCGCTCGCTCGCTCGCTCGCTAGCTAGATAGCTCGCTAGCTCGCTAGATAGATAGCTAGATCGATCGCTCGCTCGCTTAGATAGATAGATCGCTAGATCGATAGATAGATCGCTAGCTCGCCTCGCTCGCTCGCTAGCTAGATAGCTCGCTCGCTCGATAGATCGCTCGCTCGCTCGCTCGATAGCTAGCTCGATAGCTAGATAGATAGATCGCTCGCTCGCTCGCTCGCTAGCTCGCTAGCTCGCTCGCTAGCTAGCTCGATAGCTCGCTAGATAGATAGATCGCTCGATAGATAGATCGCTCGCTAGCTAGCTAGCTAGATCGCTAGCTCGCTCTCTCGATCGCTAGATAGATAGCTAGCTCGCTAGATCGCTCGCTAGCTAGATCGCTAGATCGATCGATCGCTAGATAGCTCGCTCGCTCTCTAGATAGATAGCTCGCTCGCTAGATAGATAGCTAGATAGCTAGATAGATAGATAGATAGATAGCTAGATAGATAGATAGATAGATAGATAGATAGATAGATAGATAGATAGATAGATAGATAGATAGATAGATAGATAGATAGATAGATAGATAACTGACCAACTGACTACAGATAACCCTTGATGGAGCACAATGAATGTAACTCAAGTTTTGGTTAATCATCCCAACCTGCTGACCACCTACAGAACCATTGTCATTCAGAGCTGTTACTTTTAGAAACAATAGGTATACAATTTTCAAAAAAAATGTAAGTGTTACACTATGCTTGTGGTCAATAATTCAATGAAGTGAATAGCGAGAATTGTCTTATATATCCTACAAAAATAACGAGAAATTCTCTCGTCATTATACCTGTGTTAGTTGTTATAACTGGCCAACATTGTCACCGTTGACTCAAATGTATCCGTCATGTAGTGAACTCATTGATTGCAATGGCATAACAAATTATTTGTGAAGTTCGTCACTGTTGAGATATTTGTTATAGAGCTTTGCCAATATATATTCATAGCAGTTTGTAATAATTTGGTATTATATACCATATTGCAGTTAAGATTAGTCATAAGTAGTTGCATGGCGAATTTTATATACTGACCTCCTTCAACCAAATTCGTTTCGTTTTGGGCTGAGTAGTGCGAGCACTCATATGTTCCTTGTGGCGGTCCTTTCACGACGAATCGACCAAGTAATGAGGTATCAGCAGAGCACACAGCATCCACAAAGACTTGGCAGTCCGGTCCAACAAAACTGCTTCCATCGCCATAACATTCCACACAGTTTATTACAGATGGCAACGTTAATGCCAATGCGTCATATCCCTGTCTCTCCGTCTCACACTCTATGTAAAATGAGGATTCTGGGAGTATGAAGGTGTCGGCATCAATGGTTGATCCATTGTGTCGAAGAGCCATATGCTGGGAGTTTACAAACGACGCTGAAAAGAATCCATTGATATTATTTGCATTATCATCAATATCAATTTTTATTATTATATTCATCATTAGCATTATCAGTACTATTAATTTAATGACATTAACGACAGGGATTTCTTCCAATCGCTGCGTTACACGTCAGGGGTAGAATCAAGCTTTCTTGGACCAGGGACCAGAGGGACCGCTAGGTGTCAATATCTAGAGGCCCAGAGGCAAATTCAGAGATCATGCTTTTTTAAACCTAGCCGTGCACGACGTCTTATTGACGTCGTGCGATGATCGTAACCAAATGCGGCGCGACAATACATGCGTTCCAATTATACACGATAATTACACACATGTACATATGAAGAATAATTGTTCACATAATTGAAAGTTTATTAACAAGTTGAGTTAGTTAACGTGTGAGATTTCATTTGACAATTGCTTAATAATCTCGAGACAGTGGATAACCAAAATAGCCCGCATAAGCGGATATTCATCTCATTTGTCGACATATATATCTACGTAAGTACACAACTTGGGGGTAAGCCCAGGCCACGCGAAATAAAAAGAATTGCCACACGACCCACGTACTTTCAGGCACGACGGTATATTTTTATATTAACGTCGTGCGCGGCTATTTTAAACCCTGATTATCTGAAACTGCGCCATGTTTTCGACTTCCGGTTTGTCGCCGTTTTCCTGTCGGCGTCATAGCGGGATGCGCCTGTATATTAGCATGGCGGCTCAGATCAAACAAAAGTTTTGAGGCACAATATATCTAATTATGTTACCGATTCCTGTGTTAGCAAGTACGACCGAAGTATGAAGTGATCAATCGTCAGCAAACAATAGTGGATAACATTATCAAGCAAATTTATGTTGATTGATCATCTGTATTAACCAGTTTATTTAACTTCATGTTTAAAAAAATTGATAACATTTATATTTTCTCAAACTAAAACTCACGGACCGATCAGCGATACAGCAACAGTTAATAGACTACAAGCGTTTTCCATTGCGGCATTCCACTGTGGAACAAAGTCTTATCTGACATAGAGCTAACCCAGCCCAGCTGCATGGAGAATGTCGATCAAATGTGTATGGGTGAAATATCGCGGCGGTGGGGTTACTCTATCTTACTGGTTGTGATCCGACAAAGAAAATCATGCGCAAAGTTCTTTGTGATATAAAACGAAATTGAGAATGGTGAAGGTGACTTACATCCCTGGTTGCGTATATACACATGTACAATCACATACACTATGTCCCTTCATATCATTGGTGTTAAGAAAGAATACTTATATGAGTGATTCATACTTACCAGTAGCTTCACCGTCTTGGCAGTTCGCCGACTGGGTAGACTGAAACATGAATGAACAGTACATAGTATTTGAAACATTGAGCGACTGTTGAACAAACTAACGCAGCATGATTCGAATGATCTGCGGATATATTTTCATCTTGTCAGCATTTACAGGTAAACTTTGTGACACTCATTCCTATTTCATATATTCGAAAACGATATTATTGTTTGTAAAGTAAATTGTTAATGTAGATGTGTTATATCTTTCTGTTGCAGCTGTGAAGTCAGTTGTTAGCAATGACAATGAAATCGATATATTCCAAGATCCATTTATTGCAGAATCAGGAAAGAATATCACATTGGTCTGTACAATATTAGAACGCATAAATGGTAATCAACTATGGTTAAAAGACGGAGAACTCTACAGCGAGGGCTGCACCCTCCGTGTAGACGACACACTAACTACACTATCTCGTGCATTGAAAGTGGCAATCGAACATATAGACAGTACAACTTAACAATACTATCGCTGGATAGAGAACGTTACAATGGAACGTGGACATGTTTGTTACAGGGAAACGAAGTGGAGCTGGAAATTGTAGTCATTGGTTCGTTGAATAACGTATTTACATATACGATGTTGTATTTGAAGCGTTTTGGATACATGGTTAGATGTTAATGTATGTATGTATATATGTATGTATGTATGTATGTATGTATGTATGTATGTATGTATGTATGTATGTATGTATGTATGTATGTATGTATGTATGTATGTATGTATGTATGTATGTATGTATGTATGTATGTATGTATGTATGTCTGTATGTATGTATGTATGTATGTATGTATGTATGTATGTATGTATGTATGTATGTATGTATGTATGTATGTATGTATGTATGTATGTATGTATGTATGTATGTATGTATGTATGTATGTATGTATGTATGTATGTATGCATGCATGCATGCATGCATGCATGCATGTATGTATGTATGTATGTATGTATGTATGTATGTATGTATGTATGTATGTATGTATGTATGTATGTCTGTATGTATGTCTGTATGTCTGTATGTATGTATGTATGTATGTATGTATGTATGTATGTATGTATGTATGTATGTCTGTATGTATGTATGTATGTATGTATGTATGTATGTATGTATGTATGCATGCATGCATGTATGTATGTATGTATGTATGTATGTATGTATGTATGTATGTATGTATGTATGTATGTATGTATGTATGTATGTATGTATGTATGTATGTATGTATGTATATTTGGTTGTTTGTTTATATGTGTATGTGTAAGTTTTCGTAATTGAAATTCAATTTTCCTACATCTCCCAACCATTCTTCCCCTAAATGAATCATTCAATGACTGTATTGCGAGACATATTCAAACTCAATGTTAGTTGTGTGTTGCTGAAGATCGAGCGAACCAACCAACTTGGCAGCCGGAAACACCAGTCTATGTTGCCGACACAATAAACAACCTGACATGCAGTACAAACAAGAGCGCGATCCCAGTCCCTGTCTTCACCTGGTGGACAGCCTCATCCTGTGGTGTTGGGGAGCCAGTTATTCCGGGGAAGACTGGCTTGATGCTGACGGTAACTTCATGAACACGTGGTCATATAAACCGAAAAGAGCCGACAAAG
Source organism: Urechis unicinctus (assembly GCA_034190875.2). Classification (NCBI taxonomy): domain Eukaryota; kingdom Metazoa; phylum Annelida; class Polychaeta; order Xenopneusta; family Urechidae; genus Urechis; species Urechis unicinctus. The sequence continues at coordinate 69,776,462 of CM067349.1, forward strand.
GGGTGTGTATCTGGTGTGAGATACGACAGCATGTCCTCCGGCAGATATCCAATGAAACAATTATTGAAACCATGTGTGAGTTAGTTGATCACATTCTCCATCTTTAGTTGAACAATATAATCTTCCTACAATAATTGCACGAGAGAGATCGCACCTATTCTTCTGTGTACAGACCCGCCATTAGCGGCGAACTCCTCAGCATCCCACACAGTGGTTTTAGAGGACCATCAACCTGTTGAAGTTTCTCTTGTATGTGAGATCGCACAAGGAGGAGAAGGAAACCCGCCCGATTATAACTTCACATGGAGCAGGACCGATGGCAACATCAAAGGGACAAATCCTAACGAGGAAATTCTGATTTTCTCTGTGAACAGAAGTGACGTTTGCCTTGAAGATGTGTACAACTGCACTCCTTCTAACACTTACGGATCCGGGAATCCGGCTACCATTAATTTGACAGTGTTGGGTAAGCTATATCCATGTATGTGCCGCAACTGACGTATACTCAAATATAAATCTAAATGTACCATTAATCTTACAGTATTGGGCAAACTGTAATGTCTGTTTGTTATAAACAAAATATTCAAATATGAATATATGACATAAACAATTAACGACATGGAAATACTTATATATGTATATATATATATATATATATATATATATATATATATATATATATATATATATATATATATATATATATATTTACATTTATATTTGTACGAACATGCATACTTACATACATACTTACATATATAAGAACTGACGTACAAGTGCACACACAGACTTACATGTATACATAAACACCTACACACATCCATACATGCATACATACATACATACATACATACATACATACATACATACATACATACATACATACATACATACATACATACATACATACATACATACATACATACATACATACAAAAATACATTCATGCGTACATGCACAAAAACATGCATACATACATACATACATACATACATACATACATACATACATACATACATACATACATACATACATACATACATACATACATACATACATACATACATACATACATACATACATACATACATACATACATACTTGCTTAAGTAAATACATACTGTCATACATACACACATACATACTTACATATATACTTGCATACATACATACCTGCGTACATACACACATGGATACACAAATATACATGCAAATACAAATCGCACAGTATATAACATTATTGAGTAGAGCGAAAACTTTTGTCCCTTGTAACTTCAGTCGAGCCTTTCAAGGTCCACCCTACCTTTAATTACCTGAATGTGACCTATGATGAAGATCTATCAGTTAAATGTGAATACCATGGGAGACCTGCTATCAGTTTCTCATGGACGGACTTCAACGAGGACATTTATGCTGCGACATACATACAACGAATATCAGTTAACGATGGACACCGATGGCGATTGTGGATTGCGAATTCATCCTAATATGTAACGCGATGGAACTGAATATGTAACGGATGAACTGGAGGTGGGGTGATGGTCTGGTCGACGAGCGGAAAAACGGAACTGGCACCGTCAATTGCATTGCCAATAGTCCCACTTTCAGCACAAACAACACTTCAGTCTTTATCAACGTCCAATGTGAGTGTTTCATAGTAAGGATTTAACTTAATGCTGGTTGAAACATTAAATATTATGTGAGTGACAGTTTGTATGTCAGAGATTAAATGTCTCATGCTTCATAATTCATGGGACTCAAATATTCAACTATGGGACATTACAGTCAGACCAAATGTCTTTTGTAAGCCCGCTCTGATCATAATTCCACGTTGTTCCCACTCAGAAAATGTCTTTACGATCCATTCCCCGGTCAGGTCACGTGGATGCCATAGCGTTCAGCTCAGATCAACGTCCAGTGAGGAGTATACTATTGCTGGTGTGACAGATTGACACAGACAAAGGGAATCCTGATGTCTATACCTACACGTGGCACAGACAACATGGGGATGTTTCTGATTATGACCCTGAGTCTGGAAACTTGACCCTCTTTCTGGACCGGGCCAGCGTCGACCTGGATGATGTCTACAAATGTGAGCCGCATAATGAAATCGGAAACGGATCAGCGGCATTGGTCACATTCACGGTCAGGGTGATTAGAGCTTTCTTTATTTGAAACAAATTAAGTAAAAGCATTAAGAATAAGCAAATCAGACAAATTTCTTCTGTAAGATTCCCCGGTGTTTTAAAACGGGGTGCTTACATTCTGAACTGTGACACCCTCGTGGCCCACAGAATAACACCACCTTGGCATTGGTAATACCTGAAAAGGGAATGCAGAGGAAACTCTGACGACGGCATACATCCAGTTACCCACAAGCAAGTTTGTATCGTAGTTAAATGTCTATTACTATATGTCTACACACTACGATGTCTGATATGATCTAATAGTTTCCAATATCCATGCTTATCGACTATCAGTTTATTTGTATCCATGGCCCAAGCAGTTTGAATATCAACGCTTTATGCACCACTGTAAACGGTCGCCATGTGATCATCAAAACTAAGATAAAGTGTCACGCCATGTTTTGTCGCTCATTTAATATCACTGCAATGATATCGAGTGTGATAAGATAATTGTTCTACTACTAAAGAAATACATCGGTGCAATGTCTCATGTCTCCTCTTACCACTACAGTGACGCCTGAGTATGAGGGTCAGAATGACAGTCAGCTGCTCGTTCTCAACACGACAGTCTCGACGTCCCCTGTCAATACATCGCCCGCCCACTGCAATGATGTAACGTGGTCAGACTTCAACGAACATGTCTACAGCGTGTACAGTGCATGTCAATGCCCGGACATGGACCCTCATCAGTGACGCCTGACATTACATAATGAGACACTGTTCCAACAACTAATGAATCATACATCCAATAATCGTCCACACGGTCTGACAACGTTCACACACGCGAACCTAACATGGGGAACAGCAGATGTCACATGTACGCAAAAGCGTGTCCAGTGGTTCGGTGACCTGCCTCATGGGAATCAGCCGACAATGGAGTTGGCTTTCCAGAAAACCACACTCTTGATATTGTGGTCCTCTGTAAGTAGTTATCAACTGGTGTTTGGTGTTCAGTGCATGTTTAAATGGTTTTGCATAACAAATTCTTTGGAACCTTTTCAGATATCCCTGAATCTCCATCACTTAGGATAAAAGAAGAAGCTGTGTACGCGGGAACGACGGCCGAGCTGACATGCGTGTTTACACCTGGACCTGACGGCAGTGACGGTAACCCTCCTGTGACGGAGTACACCTACACCTGGAGCAGGACGTTCCCTGGCATACAGAACCTACCAGATGGGATGAATATAAGTACTGTTCACACAAGAAGGTTGTTACACCTTGTTTACGAACCAATTATCCCACTGGGTGTTCAGAAGGCGGGACGGAAGTCTCTGATGGCAACGGATTACTATGAATATAAGTACTGTTCAACAAGAAGGTAATTACACCTGTTTTGGAACCAATTATCCACTGGGTGTTCAGACCAACGGAAGTGAATCGGATCCAGCAACTCTTACAGTCAACGGTATGCAATGTGGTTTCCATGGAGTAATAATGGGTTGACTATTTTCTAAGTGAGTGATTCCTATGCCCATGGTGCTCACCCCCAAAGTAAGTTTGAGTGATTGCTTTTTCAGTATCCCCCTATGTAGTTGAGCCACATGAAATGACACGCTTGTGATTCCTACGATGACTCGGACACGGAATTACACTGCCTAGGTGCTGGGAAGCCAGAAATAAACTTCACGTGGTATTTGAACGAAGTGAAAGTCAGCATCGTGGACTTTTTAGTACAACACGAACACGTCGGAGGAAACTTTTCATATGACCCTCCGTGGAGGTCCATGCTAAGTTGGATGGTGACATGCTAAGTCGGAACGGTCTGTATCAGTGTGAGGCCTACCACATGGGGGTCGGGTATATCCCTCAGTGGTCTGTATGCCTCAGGTCTCCTGGAGTGGCACACAATGTAAACAGTCACACGTATGACGGTAACTGTATGATGGTCTGTATCAGTGTACTACTACACACCGGCCGGGTATCCCTCAGGTCTCCTGCCATACAGCTGATCACACAATGTAAGTTTACCGTATGTAAGCTTAACTCCCGTATACTACACTTAAAAAGATATTGCATTTTGCGGTTGCTGCCATGGCCATTGACACGAATTATAAAATAAGTGTGACAGTGATTTATAGGTATTGTGATGGTCATATTTTAGTTATTATTGCACACACGTTGAATATCGCTTGTGTACTAACTTCGACTCCTAGACCCAGCTCACTGGGCGGGCCCTGTGCTCAACCCTACATACTACACCTCTCCCGGAGATAACTTCACTCTCCTCTGTGACGTGTGTATGAATCCCCGGGGGGACATCACGTGGTATCTGAACGGAGAGCCAGTGAGAGACAACATCAGCATCACTGATGACGGACGCAACCTGACACTGACAGATGTTCAGTTGGCAGACTTCGGAAACTACAAGTGTCAAGTGGCCAACATTATACTAGATGACAACTATACAGAGAGCTTTGACATCTCGTTGATGAAGCGTGGAGCTCCTCAGACGCCGCTTGCGTTCCAAGTAGATGGTTCCACGTCCAGAAGCCTCAATGTATCCTGGCTGCCCGGCTCCACAGGCGGCTATGACAGTCAGATTTTCAAACTGTGCTATGTAATACATGACGTTAACCCGACGTGTCAGGTATCGATAAAGGACCCGGAAAATGGTGACGTCATCAGTAAGAGTCTAGTTGGCCTAGAGGCTAACACAACATATCAACTACAGCTTCACGCTGAGAATGCTCACCAAGGCAACAACAGGAGCTCAGTGACTGCGATGAATCATTCCACCAAAGGTTGGGTTATTACTGAGATAAATTGTTTATATATCTTCCCTAAACTGGCAAATTTCCAAATGATTACCGTCCATTAATGATGATCTAACAGGCATGGCTATCTATATTTTACCTGGCATTAAATAATGGTTGGACGATAGCTGCTGAATGTCTTATCCGCCAGATATCGTCTTCATGATGCTAACTGTGCCAGCCGTTTCCTTCTGTTCCCCAGTCACCCCTGTGATCAAGGTCGTTGGTCTCAACTTCTTGACAACACGTGTAACAATAACCTGGGTTGTTGAGGCTGGAGAGCCCAGTCATCTTACTCTGGTTCACTGCCCAGCGGAGGATTGTGACGTCGCAACACAGAGGACACGTAGGGATGTTAAACCTACCTGGCGAGAATTAGCTACAAACATCCCGCCTGATGTAGGAAGCTTCACTCATGAGGCTCAAGAGGGCGAGCCATTTGACGAATATACCCCTAATATATTCAACCTGTGGGCGTATGAGCCAGGACTAAACGATCGAAGTAATACAGATGATGATGACGCTATTCGTTACGTCACCCCTCGTCAATCTGATGGTGTGGACATATGGCTGGTTGTGGGTATTGTACTCGCTGTGGTGGCTGCCGCAGCATTGGCGACGGGTGGATTCGTTTACTACCGCAATAAGGCAACAAAAGGTAGTATATCCATACTTGTATCTGGGCCTTGTAATATAAAAAGATTCACGATTTAATTCTGATTTCTCCCTGGAGGGTTATGAGACGAATATCGCCTTATTGTTGATTTATGAAGTACAACATTCCGTGCGTTTATGATTATCCTAACCACTTGTTATCAAGCCTTTTAGATTATACTTTTGTCTGCAGATCCATCGCATGGGAAGACCGGGTGACCTTTTTATTTATTTGATAAATCGATATAACTACATCCTACATCATCTTTGAAGTAACGACAACTTTATGTTGCTTGTTTGTCTGCTTTCTCCTAAAACCCCGTCTCCATAACTACCTCTTCTCGTATGTGTATTTCTTATTCATTTACTTACCGCCAAACTGTATTGGTAATGCTTATGGATATTTATTTGTTTTCAAGTCAATGCAACTTGGGTATGAGTCCCGATGGAGTGGCGAACCCATGCTACGATGATAGCGATGGTGAGTACCTGAAACCATATTCATTATCAAATTGTGCGACTGCTACCATATATACCTGTCCGTTTCTGTATTCACAAACGCACTTCAAACAAATAAGATAAGAATTTTTATGCCTATTAACTTTTGCATTTGTAATGTTATTTACTTTCCCTCAGTCTGAAACGAGCTTTAGCTAATTAACATTCTCTATAAGGTCCTAATCTGAGTAGCTCTCAAAACAATCAAGGGTCATTTCTTAATGATGAGCGACTAGCTGTGTTATTGATCTGAATCCTCGTGTGCTGTTTGTGTGTTCAGACATAGAGCCATGTGGAGAAGCGTCATTCACCGAACCACCACCAAGCAAACCCGCTGCCTCAAACACAGACCCTCTATCTGATGGTTATTTTTGTTTATATCAACCATATACCAGCCATATTCACTAAATTTTGAAGTATATATAATTGCTGATCGTCCTCATAAATAAAGGGTTATAATGATGATGATATATATATATATATATATATATATATATATATATATATATATATATATATATTGTGTGTGTGTGTGTGTGTGTGTGTGTGTGTGTGTGTGTGTGTGTGTGTGTGTGTGTGTGTGTGTGTGTGTGACTTTCCTTAAGCCATGTTAATGATGATATATATGTGAAGTGTCTCAAGCCATGATAATGATGATATACATGTGACGTGCCTCTAGTAGTGATAATGATGATATATATGAAAGTTGCCTCTAGCAGTAATAATGATGATATATATCTATATGACGTGCCTCTAGCCATGATAATGATGATATATGTGGCGTGCCTCTAGCCATGATGATGATGATTTATATGTGACATGCCTCCAGACGTTGTTTATGCTCGAGTGGATAAATCTAAAAAGAAAGCCAAAGCAGCAGCCGAAGCATCCGGTGAGCATCTCTTGTTGTCTCCTATCGGGTTATCGGGTCTCCATAACTGCTGTAAAATTGTACTTCCTCAATAAGTTGATCTTGCCATATATACTAAGTGGTTCAGGGGATCAACTTCACCTCTTAACTGTGTTTCAGTGGTGTATGACGCATCTGGAAAAACTAAAAAGACGGCCAAGACACCAGACTCCGGTGAGCATGACAACCCAAATTACAAGACATACCCAATCGGCGATGAACTTTATTTTGCATATTCGGTGATTCATTAAGTCACCATTTCCTACCAAACAGTTTATCACTGGTGAGGCCATGTGTTTATTTTGGACTCCAGTGCCAGAGGATGAAACCCAGGATCATTCCGAAAATGTTGATTCCCCAAGCAATAAAATCGAATACTTGGATAAAGAGCCATACGTCAGTATTTAATCTTCAGCACTATTCTATCACATATTTAAGTGAATATTTAAACTGCAGCATTATTCTATCACATCTTTAAGTGATTGTTTAATCTTCAACACTATTCTGTCACATATTTAAGTTACGTGTCCGACTCATGCTCGTCTGTTACGATACCCATTTCTATGTCAGCAGTACTTGTCGGAAGATGGACTTATTTATGTGAACCTCCTCAAAAGGGGCCCTGAAGTGATCCACGAGACTGCCTATGAACCATCGGACTATAAGACAATCGACTGGGTGCGTACCGCACACATCAACAAACATCCCCGTCCACTGACCCCGCCAGACACCCCGCCCCCTCCGCCTAAAAAGGATGACAACGAAGACGAAAATTATGGCTCGCTACCTTTTCAAGCGAAAGAAGAAGAGGAGCAAGATGGGGATTTTGATGAAGAAAACGTTGATTATGAGGATGGTGGTACGGGGCCCATTCACGCCCCTGTCACCGCCAGCACGACTCAGCACTCACGGGGGGAGCAAGACCCAGAGGGCGCTGTCGGCGGGGTAGCGGATCACGAAATGAACTTCGGACATTCATTTCCACAAGAACAGTTTTTTTTTTAGCAGCACATAAAAACATCCCATCACGTGAAAACGTTGTGCTTTGCGGCGTGAGAAAAAATAGTGAACAGTTCAATCAGGATTAACTTTAAATCCCGGTCGTTACAATTTTGGACTTGGATAAAATCTGAACGTGCACAGTGTGATCACTAAGAGTACTTAATATTATTCTCTTATCCTCTGAGTGGTATATCTTTGTACAGAACCAATATAACACATATACGCTTATGCACAAATGCGACCACAGGTTTGAAGTCTGAGTATGTGTAGCGATCGTATGCGCATAACCTGTTTACACAGACCGGATGATGCTCATTTTGTTTTGTTTTATTGGCTGAGAGTATCGTGTGATACTTAACGCATCCAGCTAACGCCCTAACCACCACCATATCGGGTTCTTGAATGTGTAGTTTTATGTCTGCCCCAGTGGTTATCTATGTACAGTAAAGCTATTTTAATAAACATATATGTTAATAAGCAGGAATCCCCTTTATCTATATAATAAGCATAGGTATGACAATGAAGTATGAATAATGCTAGGGTTGCTCTGTCTTGATTACAATATGCGTAGATAACAGAGCGATGCTTTGTTAAAGTTAATAAGTCAATTTTAATATTTGTGTACATTTAACATAGTATTCTATTATCGGAGAATTTGTTTTTTACTTCGTAGAAAAGCATACCAATAAAATAATATGTATTTATGACCATTGTTAAATTCTGAATTTGTTCATCAACCAAAAGTGTGAACTGATGTGTTCAGCTGTTTTAAAACTGTCCCATCCCCCTCAACCTTCAATCGGACAGAAGATTAGTGTCTGTTTTCGTATTACAGCAACTTTGCCACTTTTACTTCCGAATCGAATGAGTGATAGCGCCATAGCTCGCCAGGGAAGCAGCAAAGGAGACCATCCCATCCCATGATATCTGGATTAACAAAGACTGTCCACTATGGGACTACAAAGTGATGTCCTACCCCACTTTGCGCCCACAAAAGAGGTGCAAAAATTATCAGAATGGCTTTAACAACAGTTGGTCTCTGCAGCATTGCTATACAATTTAAGTACTTTTGACACTTTGTATATTGTATTAAAAAACGTGTTTAACTGATATCCTTGTAGATGTACTCATTCTCTGAATAACCATGTCAATTTATATTAATCTTATTCATGATCCCTGAGATATTACCTCCCAGACATGACAAGAATGTTATAAACAAACAAATGTTAATGAGCCATTGACGGCTGTTATCAGCGATGTGAAGTCGCACGCTGTAGCAATATGTCAACCGGTTGGCCGAAGCTGTCTGTCAAATTGACAACCCATGTCCTCTTTTAATTAAAGTCACATTAGGCTATTCTCCATATGTAGGCAGAAATTAATCACATAAAAAAGAACACAGCCCACAGTGCATTAGAGGCCCGCTTATAAATGAATTCATTGTATCAAACAAGAGAATACAAAGTCGATTTCACAACCGCCCCATACAAGACTCAAGGTGATTGTACGAAGAAGTGGACGGTGATATGTCACCCAAGATAAGCAATCAGTGATAAAAAGGAATCTATCATATTTATACATGAAAGTACATCTTGTGTTACTCACAATACACCTACTCTCTGTTGACACCAGTGCCAGGGGATGAAACACAGATACATACGCAAATGTTGCTTTCCCAAAATATAGAGTTGAATACTTAGATGAAGATCCATTCGCGTTTTATTCATCATCTGCTTAACCGGTTCATACAGTGACAAAACACGGCATTGGAGTCAAAGTATAAATGAGTAAATGTGCAGGCATTCAATGGTACAAACCAGACTTCTTCTGTAACATTGCTTTTCTGTTTGTTGTTACTTATTTGCTTATAAGTATAAAACCTATCGATATTAATCTATCCAAGAAAATGGAATATTTTTAATTTTGACAATATTCCTCAAAGGTTACCACGTTCCAAAATTACAGATTCGCGTTTTCAATCCGGTTGATATCCACACATCGGATTTTCATTTGATCATCATAAGCTGGTATTGTCTTTGTTAACATCTACTGCTAAGCGTGGGCACGAGATATCGATTTACCAGCCATAAACAATCGCGCGGTTGGTATCTATGTGTTGACGTATGCTGTAACATTCACCAGCGATCATAAATGAAGAGAAAAACTGCTTCTGATAAGTGCCGTGTGAATATCTGAGAGCTCGTTTCATCGTTACGACGGCAATGAGTCACTAAGCTATTATATATTCACCGCCATGCCCATTAAGAACAGTCAATAGGTTCAGTATACTTGAGTAACAACTAAACTGGCGCTTCCTTGTATGAGAACCATCAAGGAAATTCGTGATGGGGTTAAAACTGCTATTTGTAAAATAAATGGTTTGTTAAGTGTCAACCATAAAATCTAGAATGTATTTTTTTCATATTGATGTGTTCACAAGTTTCTTTCTTGCTTATAAATATTTATGAGACTAGATGTAAATCTACCGAGGAAACCTCTCGCGTTTATAGACTTGTAACTCAAATAAGACAACGCCCACATGAGTAATGGTCGCTTTTTCTTATGAAAACCAGCAAGGAAGTTCTTAACGGTTATAAAACTGCTGTTTGCAATACTAATGGTTTGGAATGTGTCAACCATCAAATCTAAAGTGTTTTTTTCACATTTTCCTTACGTGCATAAACATTTATGTTTATCTACCAAGGAAAGCTCTCGTGTCATTAGGCTGGTAACGCAACTTTCTACGGTCGGACAACCCAGTGAAAAAACCATTCCCTTTCGGTAATGAGCCATATATGTTTGTTGGACAGCAACGATCGCCTCCAATAGGCAATATTGTGAATGAGCTGCTACATCTCATGGTCGTCAATTGTTGTCAATAACTGATTTTGATTATCAGCTGCGAAACAAAACTGGAGAATGTTGTGGTACCACGTTTCCGTGATTAATGACAGGTTACATATTGTAATCATGTTGACAAGGGTGTTATGCAGAGTATTGATGGGGGTTCCATGTCATGTTCATTGTTGGTGGTCTTGCAGGTGTACTGTAGTATAGGATTGGGACAGAAAGCGTAATAGGAGCGCAGGGTAGGTCTGTCTTTTTCAGTATTCTTATCACCAAGTGAGATCGTGTCAGGGCCTGTAGCCCATAACAGGTAGCAAAGTCCAATGGCGCTAACGTAAACACAGCTACACTTGCAGTTCTACAAACACTCCACAACAGTCGGGCGATGTCATGGCAACAGCATATATTATCAACATTGAAGCGGGGGAAACTCTCTATTCATTGCGTTGTTTATAACTGCAGTGATGTTGAAATTGGACATTATGAGAGGCCATTGATATGCCTCGTGTCGCATCTAGTTTCCTCATTTGGAACTAATATCAAAGAGTTTATTACTTCGCTGAGAGTGCTCATTCGAGGCGTCCGCCCGAGGAAATATGTGAAGACGCCACCTATTAGCCGATGCGTTATGTTCACAGCGTCTTGTGATAGCGTCTCTTAATACCACGTGGAATGCTCTGCTTACTTTGGAGCTGTAGTCGCCTCGACCAATCAGATGACTCCATATCTTTAACAGTCGCCGAGCCCCAAGACGTTGGATCAACAGTCCCATGTGCTTTTGATGATTTAATGATATCGTCGCCTGAAGTCGGGGGTGTCTTTCGAGCAATTTCATAATCATCACGCAGCTCGGCGTAGCTATAAAATCTTCGCTCGAGACCTTCACATCCCCCTGACATGCCAAAAATGTTTAAGTCGACCCCAGGTCAGTTCCCTCGCTTCAGACATTTATTTACAATCTAAAACTACCATCCACAGTGCCGATATGAAAGATAGAGAATCGTAAACTGCACGGACGTAACTAGTGTTGTTAATTTGGCTGTATGTCTCACATCTTAGAGCTGATAGTAAACAACAGTACTGATTTTACAAATTGTACGCTGTTTCTTATTTAGTTCTACTATTTTGCGCTAGCTTCGCACCAGTCAGCAGTAAACAAATGCAGCGTAAATCTTATCATAGTTCTAGCGCTTTTCCCATCTTGTGTGGACTATTCAAGGGACAAAAGAAAGCAATTACTTGAAATTTCGGTATGTTCAACAGTTAAAGCACATTAATCAACGTATTTCTGTTGGTAATTTTGCAGTCTTTTGTCAGGCACGTCCGAATTCTCAAAAGGGCACATTGCCATCTCCGGAACCAGTTCTGTTGCTCTTCGCTGAGACTGCCTCAATCAACTAGATATCTTTTACTCTCCTGGTACTCCACACTGATGACGCATACACAACTCTAGGCCGTATCAGCCCATTTTTAGAGGTAGTTGAAGGTCATTTTGTCCATATATACGAAAGACCTTCTGACAATCCCAACAAGCCTATTTTCTGACGAAATGATGTTGTGGCAGTGGGTGGTGAATGACCAATTGTTATCGATATAAGCCCCTAGATCCTTTCCAACACTATTTTCCTTGAGGAATAATTTGCTTGAGCCTTCCCTAATACTGTGCTTGTGGTTCGCTTGTTGCTTGCCGAGATGTAGGACTTGGCACTTCTCTGGGTAAAAGTTGAGCTGGGTTGCAAATGGCCTTTCACGCCATAGCTATTCACTTTAGATAAGTCTCTGATGGTGTACGAAATAGAATGCTTTCTGAGAGTCACAGTATACTATATCTATATTGTCTCCATCATCAAGCATATCAGTGTATTCTTCCATGCACCCCAGAAGTTGTGTCATGGTTGACCTGCAAGATAGGAATCCATGTTGGTTGGGGGCTGAAGAAAGCATTTTCTTAGCGTGTGTGTCATTATTTGTTCACGTAAACTGTTAATATTCCTCACCTTCTTTGGACAACAGGATTTTTTGCCAACTGCGGTGCTTCTGTTTTACCGTTTTGAGGGCTGCGTCAATCATCAAAAAACTGTTTCTAGCAATCTTCCTTGGTGATGTCTGAGGGAGGTTTTTCTCACATAAATTCACCAACTTGTTCTCTAAGGTCTTTCAGCATTTTTCACACTTCTGTCGATGAATAAAGCCTACCAGTCAATTTCCATCAGGTTCTCCACAACTGCAGAATCATTTCCTTTATAATGTTCAAACCTTATTTCGTTGTCAACGGTTGAGGTGTAGCCACGTAACATTTCAAATAATAGTGCTGAATGGTCGCGCTTGCCAAGATATACTATATGTTCAACATTTCTAGTTTGTTCTTCCTCATCAGTGACAACTAGGTCAAGTGTGTTGGATTTTGGACCTTCTCTTTATCTGGTCGGCTCCTCGATGCGCTGTGTGAGGTAGACATCTCTTGATGCCTCAACAATCTTGGATGCTGAAGATTCTGGGTTTTGGAGGCATACTTCGCTGACCCAATCTATTTCAGGATGATTGAAATCCACCATGATGAGGAATCCATTGAAATATCATGTACTGAATCTCTGCTCCATCAAAGTGTAGTATAAAGCTACTTAGGTCCTTTCAAATTTTGTTTATGCAACTCTAGTCTATTGAAATGTAGTGTAGAACTTATCCAGTCCATTGGTATTTGGTGCATGGCTACTACATTGCCTTGTAGTTCATTCTAGTGCATTGGTATATGGTAGTAGGTTTATTGAAATATGTTTCTGGGCTATTCAAGTCCAGCTACTGCAACTCATTGAATTGTGGTGTACAAAAGCTCCAGTCAATTGAAATGTGGTGAACTGCTACAAAAAGCCCATTAAGAAACATGGTGTAAGACCACACTTATTCGAATATTAGCTCCACTGGTTGGCAGACCTTATCATATACCTCTGCTTCAACCTCTATACATTCATCAGCTGATAAGTATTTAATTGCCCCTTTCCGGTTGAACAAGCTATCAACCCCTTAAGTTCACATAGACATATATACTTACCTGAGAGAGAAATTTGTTGTTGATTTTGAAGGCATGTATACTTATAAAGCAAGCTAGCTGTCCCAAATAACATATGAACCCCTATGATGTTAATGTTTCCCTGCCATCTGAACAAAAAGCCCATTATGACTTTTGACTCGTGAGCTATTTGAGAAAAAACCCAAGTTAATCCAACAGAGAATATCTTTTGATGACATGCTTGTTTATAAAAGCCAGCTAGCCTTTCCAAAATATATATCGACCCCTCTGATGTTGATGTTAACTGGACATCTATAATCAGCCCTTCATGCCATTTGACACTTGAGTTAGTTGCGACAAATTGTGTAAAATCGTTTACTCCAGTCCATTAAAATATGGTGCACGGCTACTCCAGTCTATTGATTTATGGTGTACAGCTACTCCAGACTATTGCAAAATGAACACCAATTTTCTAGTCAGCTGATATAGGGTTTATTGTCATTACAGTCCATTGATATACAGATACTCAAGTCTATTGGCTACTCATGGCTATCTAATTATTGACTTTTACAACTCCAGGCCATTGATATATAGTGTATGGCTACTTCAGTCCAATGAAATATGGTGTACAGCTCCTCCAGTAAATTTTAATATAACGTAAGGCTGTTCCAGTCTATTGAAACATGGTGTATGGCTACTCCAATCCATTGAAATATGAACACTCCAGTTAATTGACGTATGTTGTACAGCTGCTACAATATTTTGAAATATGTTGTAAGGCTACTCTAGGGCTAAGTCAATGGTAATATGAACCCTGACTACTCCACTGCAATGAAATATGGTGAACGGCCCCTCAAGTACATTGATACATGGTGTATGGCTACGCCAGTCCATCGAAAATGGTTTAAGGCTACTCCAGTTCATTGCAATATGGTGTATGGCTGCTCCAGACCATTGAAATATGAACCCTGACTACGCCAGTTTATTGACATATGGTGTACAGCTACTACAATACATTGATCTATGGTGTATGGCTACTTCAGCTCATTCAAGTATGGTGTAAGGCTACACCAGTCTATTGAACAATAGTATAAGGTTACTTAGGTCCACTGAAATATGAACCCTGACTACTCCAGTTGTTTTACATATGGTGAAAAGGTACTACAATACATTGAAATATAGTGTACAGCTCCTCCAGTACATTGAAATGTGAAATATTGCTACTCCAGTCCATTGAAACATTGTATATGGATCTACAGCTCAGCCAGTGCATTGTCAGACTTTCTGGAGTATATGACACAATTCCATTCATACATCAGTGTGTGATGGAGAGTTTGTATTGGATTACTGTTATTATTCACTTCGATAAACTCTCCACATTACCATTGTCTAAATATTTGGTCAGTCACTATGGATGTGTGGCCCATTTTATGAATGACTATCATTTACTGACATGATATTCTGTGGTTGGATGTTTTATTCTACTTAATCATTGATACTTCCTTTCCACCTGTCATGCCAGCATATCCGTTATTCCCTCATATTATGTCAATATTCGATCCTATTTTTAAATTATAAGGGTACATGTCTACTGGTTAATAAACAAATCGATCATCTTTTATAGTCAACATCGATTTTCTGTACATTTGATGATATTGTGTATGTAGCCTATATTGAAGCTATAGGATAATTTTCCTGCCTTGGGCATTTGAAAGTAGTACATCCTTTGAAGCAACTTTAGTGATCATTCATGCAATGACTGCATAGCTGGATCAAGTTGAATATTTTATTTGGCTTGTGTCCAATGCTTACAGTCTCACTTACCCAGACATGCTGTGTTAAAATAGTTTATAAATGTACAATATGACAAGGGTACCTTGTTTGGAACAAATGTGGGACATATCATAATATATAGCACACATTATGCTGTTTAATATAAAGCTGACCTACATCTTTGAAAATTAAGTATAGAAAAAAAGTGCAGTTTTCGGTTTCATTCGGTTTAATATATTCTTTGATGTTAATTAGATGTTTGTGAGCATTGCGGAACATAATGAGCTTGTTATTGCAGCCACCGCTAGGATGCTTTGTGGAACACCTAACAGCCCGTTGTCTTTCTGATTAGTTGTGCACGAGGAACGAAGCGGTCCATGCTAACGGTAATGAACCATTGTTACATGGATATTAATTCTGTCAGTTTAGGTGGACCGTCATATTGCAATTTTAAACCCACCTGTTCGATGTAATTAATTGTTGGACCCGTAGAAGAGGTCATCATTCTTTACTAACATCAATTTCCAGACAAGTTCTACAATGGTTATCATCTTAACCTCAATTATCTTAAAATGTATATATTCTATATTTGCTCAGCCATCAAGCATACTGTTTAACACATTTGGATACCTCAAGGAAAGGCGAACCAAAGAGTTAAATTGATGTCCCCCAATGAAATAGTTAAAACAATTTGAACATCTTGGCCACTGAGTGCGGTTTGATACAAGCATATCTCAATGGAAAATTTCAAGCCTGATAATACGAGGGATATATAGAAGCGCAAGAAACTACTTCACATCATACAATCGAGAGAAAGGGCATGTTGCAAGTTTGTAATCGAAATCAGCGTCTATTTGACAATGGTTTACAATCCATATTCACTGGTAATGCAACATTACTGCATGACGAGCTTAGGTCATAGGGTACATAGCAGGACAATAATGCAATCTCAAAGCAATGATACGACCGCGCAAAACTAGCTAAAAATCAGAATTAATCTTAAATTACTAGGGCCCATAACGACTCCTCGTTTGTACCTATATGCTTCTCATATGCATGATGATTCATTTAACGTGACGTCGATCTTAAAACATTTAATCCATATAATCCTTTATAATAATTCTGATCATTTGACACAGAAACATAGCTTACTACATTTCCTAACTGTAATGGGGTCTGAATTGCTAGTCGATGACGCTAAATGAACTGAGCGGTGTTGACCATCTAGGGACTAGAGGCCATACCCATTACTTAACTCTAAACATAATGGACCTCCCTAGTTTTATACTAGTAGTAACTTCACTTTTCCTAACCCACCTGCGGGTTCAGGGGTATAATTGGTCCATTGAATACTCCTGTAAGTCTTAAGAGGCGACTCATAAGATGCAACCTGTTTACCATGGGTTGCGACTCGTGTCTGTGTAGAATTGGATCCTTGTTGTTGAGCGGAGAGGTCCTTGTGAGGACCATTTGTTCAAAATACCACACCTGTCTGGAATTTACACAGACGTGAGGCTGGGTTGCTCTTGTCCAATCAATACATTGCCCAAGTATAATCGGTTGCATTTTGGTCGTTTTCATCATCATCTACTTGTGTTTTCCTCTTTTTCCCCCATTTATCTTAGAAGGGGGCTGCTTTATCCGGTCAAACTTATCTTTTATCCTTTGTATACGCCATGTTTGACGTTAGTGTGGGTTTGTCGTTGAACCATATGTGACGATCCTGTTTTGAGTGATGATGATTTGCTAATGTTATTTTGTATTTTTAATTGGTTTTTATTGTAAGCTGCTTAATGAGATGCAGTCACATTCACTTATGTTTGAATACTTGGTTTGAAGTTATCTATTTATTTATTTATGAAGGGCGTTTTGACAAAGATTGCTGCCGGTTAGGAAAGTTATGTTATGACGAAATTGGTGCGCAGAATTAAGCGTTATGCTGTTACTATCTGAAGGTCCATTAATATCTGCGCATCAGGCTGGCTGCTTACTCATCTTGATTGCCAAGGAGTTCTTGCTTGCCAAGGAGTAATGGCATTCCATTTTTGTCCGGCCCTGGTGGTTTAAGTGTTGTGTGCGTAGAAGCTCAACTCTCTTTTCCAACCGACTGACTATGCTGCCTCTGCCATACCAGTGTCTTCGGCCCCCACACCGGCTACTGTCCGTTTCTGATGCCTAGTATGATGCATACCATCGGAATGTGTTGGAGGAGGAGGTAGCTCTGGGATGGTTTAGTACTCCGTACCTTATATGGAGGAGGTAAAGCCAATGCTATTGTATATAAGATCCAAGAAACAGACTCCAAAGATACACTCACTTCGACTCCAAGAAAACCACTTCTACCTCGTTTTGTGTTTGTTTCCGAATTATATTGGAAATAAACCAACCTTAGCTCAAGACGGAGTTTTTTGTTTACCTGTGCACTCGTAAGCTGTGTTGGTAAATTAGTAGTAAAAAGAAACACACAATAAAAGAACAACTAATACTATCTAAGCCTTACCCTAGGGCGTGTTACCATATACTTTATTATTTTCACCTTCCCCATGCAATCAATTTAGCACTGTTCATGCAGCTCCCAGGAATGCCCCAATTAACGTAACATGCATCATGTTTGCAGAAATGTTCCATTTGGAGACATATCATTGTAGCTGTTTAATGGTGACACGCAGGTGTGTGGATAATCAAAAAGCTTTAAACTATCTATTATTGCCAATAGATAACACAGATTCATCTTGCGTTTTGTAGAAACCAGTCGTTATGCTAGGTCCCAGTTGAAGCATTGCCACAGCCTCCACTCGATCGAGCTGGACGCATATTCCTTTGTCAAATACATAACAGTTGGGTATTACCATAACAATATTTTTAGCATGAGAGTATGAAAACTCAAACTGACGTTAAAATCATGTCTCATTTAACTGTAGCGAATAATATATATATATAAGCCCCGCTCTGCTTCATTTAAAAATATTGGAATTCAGAAACAACCAACCCTGCTTTGCTTTGGCACTTGCTTGTCCAATAACCGACGTCGCTTGAAAGTATCAACTCGACCATTTGTTTTTCTCTGGCTCAAAACATTAACTGTATTGCACACAAACCAATTTACTCTAGCTATCAAAATGCTCCACATACAATAGGCGCATAAATCCTTATCTTCGTCTGCAATATTTACCTTAAACACTGCCACTCTACTAAATAACGATCAAACGTTTCAGTGAATAAACAGGATATATTCCTGGGTGTTCGTTATGATCAGATCATTCAATGGCATTAATATTTTCTTCTCTCTCGTTAAAACAAATTCTTAGCAATCATAGGTTCTGTCTTAATTTCATCAAATTAGTATTCTTTTATCCAGATTCAATTTTAGATTTATCACGCATGACAAATATCACAATCTTTTCCTGCATGTTGTGGCGTATCAGTAAATTAGGCTGAACCATTTCCTCAAAAACATCATAACCAGTGCTTCTCAAGCTATTAGCTTTGTATCATGACTGTAGGTCATATATCGGGCCAACAAATGGAAATCAAAAGTTTAACTTTCGCTCTGTAAGTGGATGTCATGCATATATACGCCAAGATCACATGATCACCGACCTGCTGAACACAAAGTAAATACGAAAAAAGTAATGGCGCCCCAGAATTACATTCGTCATTTTGCTCGATTACTCATCTCATTTCGCTGGATAGCCATCACTCTGCCTTCCTTGATAGATACACTTCGCAGCTAACAAGGATGCGCTCTGTTATTCACAGCCATCGGGAATTGTCACCGAGATAACTTGCAATATCACGAAATAGCAATTAATCCGGAACTTATCCGAGTCCATATCAGAGTGATAATCGAGCCAAGCAACAATCAAAGAACTCTCCTGACTATTTATTATTACTCCTACACTCATCAAATGCCTGCGTAAGTGGAGGAGAGTAAGACATCGGTAGGATGGTCACAATGTCGAATTATTCAAGTGACAGAATGCAATGGCATTTTTACGATCATATGAGCAAGACAATGTGTTCAATGTCTCTTACGAACAAATGGGTAGTATTAAGTTTGAAAAAGTCTTTGCATCATCTTATCTATTTATTCAAGTCATGAGGATCTAATTCCACAATTTCGTGTTGATACCGATAAAGTAGAACGCACACAAGCATAAATTGAACACAAAACGTTACAAAAGCAACATTAATACACATCTTTATACATGCACAATGCGGATGTAAAGCTTTTCATGTCACTACAACACTGCAGACCGCAACATTTAACGGTGATGGCTGAAAACGTTAATGAACTAGGGTACCACTAAAGTAAGTATACTTTAACCTAGTAAGATTTTATACTGCAATAATCTAATAGCAATCCCGCCTGAATGCTACGGACATATCCGTATCTAGCGAATGTCTTAGGAGGATATTAATTTTGCCATCAATATCAACTCGTTCTGTCGCTGCTCAGCTATACTGCACTTGCGTCATATACAGTGCACCCAATCCACTCATATTATTGGCCCTAAAGCCGGCGGGATCGATTCTGTTTAACCGTTGCTTATAGATACAGAACTGAGATAAAATATGATAATGTGATTCATCAGTCAAGGTTTCCGCCCTAGTAAATATATGTAGAATATTGAAGACTTGTCCCGTGTAAATTATTGTATGTTGTGTTTTAGTACTGAAGATACGACCGGTATGCATTCATAGCAATGAAGAACAACCAAATTATTGACATATTGAATGTTATAAAAGCAGAAGGGAAATTAATCTGTATGGAAGATTGTAATATCAATCTGTAATAGTGAATCACCAAATTGGACTGCTCAATTTCTTTGATGTTATGTACTCCCGCTCACAGATGCCACATATAACTAGACCCTAACAATCTGCAACACTGGTTGATAATATATGTTATAATAACATTAGTCGAAGTATGGATCATACACAAGAGGTATTGTGTACTGATTTATCACATTATTTTCCTATATTTGTAATTGCACAGATAAATAATGTGAAACCGATTAAATTTCGTGAAATGAGGAGCCATCAAAACCGAACCATATAGACTTGAATGTAGTGTTGATGCACAGTGATACACAATTGGCGTATTCATAATTTAACCATTATGTTGCAACTCTGTAAATTAATCCTTTCCCGTTCAAAGAGTACATGCAAGACAAAAGTCGGCTAAACCCTGGATTACTCCTGCTATAAAAACATCTATTAAACATACAAATAAATTATATACTATTGGTACAGTAAACCAGAAAATAGTGATATCATAACCAGTAGGAGAAAAGGTTGAGGTATTCTTATAAGTCCATGGGGTGGTCCACACTTTTCGTCGCTCCTGGGATTGAACTTTCCATGTATGACAAGACGTTACATTTTCAGCAATATCAATAACAAAACACCACTCACAGGATATAACTCACAGGATGAATCTATTTATAATACAATAATAACATTAGGATTACTTTCAATAAGTATAGCTCGCAACTGCTTATTCGGATGTAAATTCGATCAGCCACTGCAGAACGAAGCTAACTATCCTTCTCCCCATACGTGCACCAAACGAATCTGACATATATTCGATTTCCAATTACATGACAAAGCGTAAATTCTCTAGGCATTGGCTTTACCAGCTAACCCAACTGGTTTGATTCCTGAGCATGAAACACAAATCCAAAGTCCCGAAGGCTAGATGAACGGCAGCAAAGAACCGCCGCCATTGAGCCTGGCAAATTATCTGTTATATCCGCTTTGAATATTTCCACGTAGTTATGCCTGATGCATATTGCATAGGTACTTTATAAACAATTGTTCACCATAGGGATATGAATATACTACATCTAGAAACAATGACTTGAACTATGAATAAATATTCCATCCGTAACCATGTCATTCACGAACATTGTAGCCAATCAATACGTTGTCATCGAGCCGCAACTTGTATTGTGAATGTATATAAGACGTCTTGCTATGTTGTTTCAATGTAATTTCTCAAAGGTCAAATAATTTAAAGGCGTGAGACGAGGAGTCAATTAGTAGATAGATGTGGCATTTTAAAACCTACTCAACCAACAAGCAAATAATTGCCCTAGTTCAAAATCATTATAAAGTCACTACCTAATAAGAAGTACTCCTTAGCCAAGTAAATGTACTATAATTCATGGCGCATGTGCCCTCCAATAGCCCACGCACCTGTTACTTCAAGCCATTCGTCATGACAGAGAGCAGACCAGGTACAGTGCTCTGTAGTTGTAATTGAAACAAATGCATAGTAATAACTAAATTGTTGGTAACAAAAATGTCGTAACCCTAGCCAATACTTAAAATCGTCAAAAATCAATCTAATAGTAAATTTCTGTTTTAGTTTCAACTAGATCTATATAAACCCTGCTTTACTGAACATGGGTTTAACTAAAATGATTTAATTTTGCATTCAAATGGATACAATGTATTTTAAGGGATGTCTACAATGACATTTGCTCACATCATCGTCTACTTCACCGCGTTGGCTTGCACATGATACATGTCAAGTCGTTGTAAAGCGTTGTAAACATTATGCCCCAAAAGTGAAGAGTATAAAGTTGTCCAATTAAAGCAAGGAAAGATGAGAATGCAAGTGGTAAGTAATAGATGGGATTTGAATAATTACTCTGTGCCCGTACTGTTCTTCGAAATTTTTGTTCTTCCTTGATTATATTCCCATATTTATTTTAGGCTCACGGGATTCTGCATGTCGTCGGCTTACAAATATACATTAACATGCGTTGAAAAAAATAGCTTTAGGCATTGTTATGAGTCTGCAGGAAGCTTGTCTGCGAGGTATGATATACCGGTGATTCATTCTTATGTAAACGACCCTGGATTACACGCAGGGAATAAAAGTACTGCTTATCGCACACGGCCACTGTGGTCTAGTCTTAACGAACGTTTGTCATCGCTTCTAACGAGCTTAAGCCAAATTGTTCAACCAACAGGCATGCGCAATTAACGTAACCCTTACTGACACCTATGCATAGACATGACCGTGCAAGTTAACGTGTGCGATGTCAGTAAATGTTATTGACAGAAACATCCGGTATTTGTCGTTTTCCATCAGATGCCTTGAACGTTGGGCAGATAAGAAAGACAAAAATGTATTTATCGCAGAGGTGTAAACGGACTGAACAAACTTCTTTCATTTTATTACGTTAACTTCTTCTTAATGAATATAATGTCTTAAACGTTCATTGTTGCTGCGGAACATGCAAAATGCCACTTTTATGGAAGGGGAGCGACATCCGCAGATATATCATTTGCGTTATGTATCGAAAGCAGATCACATTATCTGTTAAACATGTCCCACACAAAAAAACACGTCAGAATGAAAAAGGGGTCATATTCAGGGACATATTTCACCCAGGCTGATTGATACACACAGGTACCCTATTAATCAACACTTAACGACCACGAGTTGATACAGACTGGCTGAGTATGGTCTCATCACAAAATTTATATTTTTACGGCTAGCAGGCAAGACGATGTGCACCATGCAACTTACCACTCCAATATCAACGATAGAAAATATAACTGTTTGCATAAACTTATACCAACAGTAACAATGTTAATATAAGCACTTATCCAATTAATGTCTATGCTTGTTCAAAGGGACATTAAAATAGGCAATGATAGGAGTTGATCATTCATTTTGCAGCATAACATGAGATTGAGGTTGCGCAATGTAACTATCTTTCTCTGGTGTATATATAAAGTATCCACCTATTTTTCTATAGAACAGACCACGCACGTCAATGTAACGGGATATGATTTGACTGATGTTCAGCTTCATTGATATCCGTCTGGTCATGTCCAATAGAAACTGGTAACTACATTACATAGAATCGATAGCAAACTTTTTTTTGTGGTATAAGTAAATAAGTTAGAAAGGAAAGCCTTGTGAGTATCATGTTCAACTGTCCAAATGTTTTAATCATCAGTTCGCACAGAAATATGTGCTTTTGCACGGTTGGCTAGCACAGCTTAATTAAATAACGTTACACCGAATGATAATGCTTTAATTGTGTTAACGATTATTAATGGCCTAAAATAAACCCTAAGGTACCTGCTAATTACGGAATATCTTTTACGTCATCTGATTAACAACAGTCATGTCATGTAAGTATGATGATAGAGACGATGATGGGTAGTCTTTCGAAACAGCGGCTATGATCACAAAGAAACGTGCACTGGGATTCCCCTTTGAATAATGCAGGCAGCCTCACACTCTAAGTCTATTAAGTGAACTACACATTGCAAATGATATACAAAGCATCCAGTGAGACTGTGTAACTGACCCTAAACCATTCCAGAACTTATTCGTTCACCACATGAAATGACATCTCATTCATCCTGCATTGTCATCACAGGCATACAATGATGATATCCGAAACTGCATATGAGCATCTCCCTAACGCTCATACACGAATCAAATGTTCATTGGAACAGTATATGTAGAAAGATTTTCATGCAGAACAGAATATCGGTTATGTGTGTCCGCCATTAACAATGGCAGTGACACTCACTTCTCAGATTTGAGAGATTCATTTCATCCATGCTGATTTGCTGCAGATTATTTACACCCCATCACCCCATACATCCTCACCTAACGACCAGGCATTGGTACTGACGAGTTGATGAGTCAGCATAACGAGAAACATGGACTACACTACCAAGCGCAATGTATATTGTTAAACAGATTGCTAATGTTATATTCAAATACCAATGTTCAAACTATTAATTCATACGTTAGTCAAATTGCGTACACACGACAAGAGCAGCAGGGCCGATGCCTACATAAAGACAAGTGTAATTTGAACAATATTGAGTGGTGTTAAGTCATACACTCAACCCTCTAATTTAGGATCCAAATATTCATCGCCTAAGTTGATTAAAACACAAAAATGGAAATAGTCGTTCTTTAAATGATTGCACGTGTTCAACTTATATGGACACAATCGTTTCAGTCACAAGCTAGCTCAGGCAGACAATCAAAAAGGTTAATCATCATAAATGGAGACTTGAGGGAAAATATAATTAATGTGGTTGAACAAAACAATAGCTTTCTACAATATATGTCGAATATATGAAGGCCAAACTATACAAATTGGCAAATACATGTATAGCTGATTATTACTATTCTAATAATTGTACATTGTAAGAAGACATTAAGTTTGGCCTAGAAAATATAAAAAAATCGAAAATAATTTGGCATCATTAACCTTAACCAAACAGCGTTAGAAATCATCGCTCCATTCAGAATGATAAAAATGCTGCTACAAACTCACCATTCCTGCTGTAGCATGCGTGTGAAATAATTGACCTGGTTAGACGGTATTTACTCTATAAATTTGCATGGCACAAAGCAATGTTGTTAATAAACAACCTTACATATGTTGTACGCTATATCTTGCATTGATCAACAAACCACAACGTATAAATTGTTATCTCTGTAGGCAAACTATGCAAACAGTTTTCATTTGACAAAACATACGACCAATGTTACAGTAAATTAGCTTCCGTTGCTGAGTTAGCATCCACGAATAAACCGAGTACCACAAAACTGGCTAACGAATATCCATCGTCATTTCAACTTATCCTATGTTTTACTGTTATTAATGAACATCAATGGCGTGTTGTGCAAATCTTTAAAGATTTGTTTTATGTAATCCTCAACCAATGAATTGGATTATTTGACCTAATAAACCTGACGGATTGCTGAACGAAAAAGTGGCAGGGCTGCCAACCAAACACTCTTAAGGAGCTGATCCTCCTCATTTCTGCAATCCGTAAAGCATTTAATAAGCCGTCGCACAGAATTTAGCTTTAGCAAGAATTGCAGTTATTTGTAGGGTTACAAAAATTGTAGGGTTACAAAAACATGTAGCTATTCTCAAAATTAGCTATACTCAATCAACAGGATAGGATGCAAAATGTGGTGTCTATTGATAAATAAAGATGTAGGGTTGCATGTAATACGTATAACTGGCAATCTATTGGGCTGATTTGAAGCACCGTGTGTACGGCCGACATATGTATTTCACCATGCGCTGAATAAAAAGTAATTCCTGACATTGGTGTGGGTCAGCGAAAAGCGTGCGCTATAGGGGTAGTATACGATCGGATCCTTTCCGTGTTAACACCCCAGGAGAATCCACCGGGAGTTATGAGACTACTTACTACATTACACCACTGGCCGAGTCTTCATGAGCGACTGTCATAACGGCCAAATAACTCGCACTAATGGTTCAACCTACCGTCATGCGCAATGAACATAGCTCTGACTGAACAATGCTAGTAAAATAAGCGGGTAGAGTGTGTATTTGCATCGACAGAAACAGCCTACAATCCTGAAACAAACAAAAAAATATGCTAAGAGCAAAAAACGGATTTAAAATTATATATATTATTGACAATGCATCAGTATAAAATAAGCCTAAATAACTAGAACAGTAATAATTTAATAATATTCAATTCGTATGCATGGTGCAAGAATTCATGAATCAAATAAAGCTGAACAGCAGTATCCTCGTGTAGTCTGCGTCCCAGACTCAAGGGGTTCAGTTACGCTTCTCGTTCTAGAGTCTACGACAAGACAAGGTCTAAAACTGGCGCGTCCGAATTGGCGCGTTCGTTAACCTATGTGACAGCCTTCTGCTTGACCAATCAATGCATAGGTTGTGACCCGGATTGACCTTAGTTGCGCGCGTCTGGCTCATGAACTCTGTGATACGCTCCCTCGGTTTCGTGGTCTGCGTCCAATGAGAACACACTAAATGTCTTCTGGAATTATGGGGCGTCTCAAAAGTTCAAATTGGTACAAAAAAGCGCATTAATCGCTTAGCTGCATGATAGTATGTTTACGTAATACAGTCAATAAAAGAGACCAGTTGTCTGTCTGCCTCTTTCGCCGACTCTTGTGATTAAGGGTGCCACTCAGCCTGAAACAACTAATCAGGATGTTGTAGAATGCGTGCCCGTGCGCATAAAAATTACTCGTCCGGTTGAGAAAGTTTACTTAGCAAATCACATGTCCCGGGCAAGCGGCCAACCATTGTTGTCGAACCCGGACATATTCCAAGCATTGCATCCAGAGCAGTAGCTAACAACGTATAGTAAAAGGTTTCCCCGTCCCAGCAGACAGATTCACAAAACAATCACGACCCATCAAGCAGCCCAGCGCACAATTCTTTCTTAACTTCCTCAATTCTATGTTAAGCAAGAAAATATACTTTAGCTCAGGTGAAAAGAGGTGCAAAACGGCGCGTGGTACCGCTACCATCCTCTTGACTATAACCCTTCCTATTCTATGAGATAAAAATTGATTGCATAATTGAAATATTTGAGGTGAATTAAGTCACTATATATCTTTGTTTTAATCCATGCATTGTCTTGTCTCAAATGAATGTCCATTCAGTGCAAGAATTCCGTTAATAATTTACAGCGAATGTAAATCTAATGAATGCGAGATTATTCATGACAGGGAGCATTTAACTCTCATCCATGTGCAAGTGCCTACAAAACTTCACCGTAACTTATATTAGCATAAGGTGTCTCTATCCTAAGCATATATATATATATATATGTTACTATTGGCTATATGCATTGCTGGATAGTCGCAGACTGACGTGTGATTGATTACGTTTCCCGACCGCGATTACTAAATGTGAAGAATACAATCCGCGTGCCATATTCAACATGCCTGTAATGGGGCAAGGAGCATGCTAAATACCACTGTCTGAGAGGAGATTGCAGCATGTATAACATGTTTTTATACCACACCTATATATCAATAGTTGGATGTAAAGTTGCTGACTTGTATGATAGCATTATCGCAACTAAGGCGACAGGATATCACAAAAAGTCTTACTCTAACAGTAATATCCGTAACATCAGAGCCAGTGATTTGTCTGGTATTAACTTACAGCCGTGCATACATTTTGCATGCAGTCGCCAGGGCAACTAACGTAGATGAGACGGTTAGGATGAATAGACTTTAAGGTGCAAGACATCATCATCACAGCTAAAGGTCCATTACGCATCAAACACATTCGACCGTGATCGGATAACTTTACTGTTTATCTGTATGTTGGGAGAGAAAACTAAATGTATTGTCAGAAAACGGGCTTTGTATTAAATGTGCCCCACAGAACGCGTGCAAATTATGACTTACACCAGAAACATGCCTCTCTGTTATTATATAATGGCATAAGCCATGTTTTGGTTGTGTTCAGTATGTTTTGCTAAGTCAAACACATTATCTTTATGAATCATGTGGAATGTCAATATCCGATTCAATCTATGTCTCCATATCGTTACCTGTTACAAGGCGCATATAACAGGCTAGCAATCTTCCTGTTGTACCCATGCAGACCGGTTCTCCCTGAAAATATATTTAACGACATATTCTATCACTTTGCAAACACAGACAACACCAGCTTAATCCTGGATTATTCAGCCACCAACCAGTCGTCTAGTTAACAATGCCACTCCTCTCCTGTTAATCCCAACTCAAGACTTTTATCCGTGCTTACAACCATTGTGGTATCATGGCAATTATGATATTTGTCCAGGCACGTATCTAGATTCACATTATCCACCTAGCAAAAGGGAATGATTGATTATTACACTCGAGGATGTTTGATCCAAGCATCATAAGCACGGAATCATGGAGATGCATAGATATTTGATTGGTAAAACAGGATTAAGTTATTGCTTTTAACTCGCAACATATTTACGTTATTTAATGCAGTAATATATCAGCTAAACTTTAATTAACATTAACGTCAATTTAGTTACATTGACAAAGGTCGCATCTCTCCGTTTGTTCACCACAAATCAATTGCAACTAACTTGTATTGCTTGACCGCATCCTCCTAAACCTAAATATTGATTCACCAACAAAAAGAAATCACTAACCACAAACTGATCACGCTAGCCACGTCAAACAATGTGACCATTGACAATCCAAAACACATCCAATTTGCCAAAAGCTACTGTCGCGAGCTTGATTTCCAAAAGTAAGCAAGGTCAGCGAGCGACAAGAAACATGTATCCATACAGGCTACAGCTGATCCATTTTTGTTATACATGAAGATAGACTGGGTGATATGTAATTCTCCTTATACTTATTTCATATAATCTTCAACCAACAAGTTCTGCCAAACGACAGCAGTTGGACAGATCCCCGAACTCGATCGGAAATCGTTAAACCAGCGACATTACGGATATGACAGACACATAACCATTCTTATAACTGAAGCCCCTCGTTCACAAATGCACAAAGAGTGCATTGCGTCAAACACATTTTCAAACTGATTCCAAACAGGGTGACAGATTGTCGGACCCTGGCGGCATGAGCTTGATCCATTTCCGAGCACATAAGTGACAGAAATGATGAGTCAAGCTCAACGAAACAGAATGAGTGCTAAAGTCACAAAAGCATAGGCTTGCTTGAGACGTTATTTCAATTAAGTCTTTTGTGTTTTGTATATTATTGAGCTGCACGTTATTACCTCTGGGCGCAATGGTAAAACCGTTATGAAGCTCTACCCTAGCTTTATTTGTCTTATGTACCATCAAGATACACACCTGCATCTCCACAAGATTTCATTACACAGTGCTTAAATGGAAAAAGTGGTTCCCTATATTATGCACAATATATACATTCAGTTAATACGGATGTAAAATCAATTTAGTGCAAACGGAGTATTGCCAATAGATCACAAGTAGGAAGCATGTATTGTTGTGTGAATAAATGCTACGTGGTGGAATATCAAGGATCCATATGAATGAAGTGATCAGCTAGCTTGTGTTTGCTTGGTCAGTCATCTCATTTGGCAACAGTATGCATTTGCTCTTTACATATAAGCAATTGTGTTGGCATATACTAGTTTGTCTTTCTGATAGGTTCTCTGCAAGGATATAGGCAATGCAGGCTTATTGTAATTACCTCAGCATTGCAAATATATTGTCATATCATTGATGATGCCGGCAATAATCCGAAATGATTTACCATCAAACTGGCATAATTCTTCAAATACAAGCATAGCGGAAAATGAGATATGTAATTAGGTAGAGAATGAAATGGGCATCGGCTCGATACACATGGAGATGGAATTAGGAGCTTGAAATATATATCATATTATGTATACGAGGATGGAACCGTATATCGAACTGTGATTTTCCTTCTAATATAAGAATCTTATATATGTCGATACAGGGGGGGGAATAAGCATTACATCTATTTTTTAATGAAGACATGCCTGAATTAGCTTTTAACATTCACTCAAGAGAAGGGTACACATAAAATAAGCATACACGGTGGTGGCAGAAAGATCAGCAAACATGCTTTCCTATGTATAAATGTGTGGAAATGAAACAAATGTCGTATATATATTTAGTCCTAACTGCAAAACGAATATCACGTTGCTGCATGTTAGCCAACGTAGCATAACATGAGTGCTTCATTTTGGTAAGATTTTTAAAGCAATCCGTGGCTTGTCATCCCCACATTTCATGTGACATGAATCCCCATAAGCCAAGCCAGACTGTAATTTGGTCCCGTGTAAGTTTCATATCAATGGATGCATTAAACACAGACTAGTTTTTATGTACATTACCGCAATCAGCCGCTTGTAAATGCTATTCTTGAAACCACAAAATTATGAAGTGTCCTGCGATATGCAGCAACATACGCAGCAAATGAAAAGCACTAAGTATGTGATATAACAAAAGAGCATTTAATTACACTATGAAAGATCGCTCCAGCCAGCGGTGAGTATGTCAGTGAAAGAAAAGATGACCCTCGTCATGTATATGCTAACATAAAATCAACAAAACATGTTGACCAAACGTCAGCTTGCCATTCGTAAATCATTAATAACATCTGGATGTAAGTCATCCAGGAAATCACGGTGTTTTTTGTGGTTAGGCAGTTTGCAATATAGAACGGGTTATTTTCATTTATTGATTATGGCTGAATGCCCCGACGCTTTTTGACTCCACAACTTAACCATTTATGTCCATTCAGTGTTGCAAATGAGATTTACTTCTTCGACTATGTAATTCGTACATTAACATTCGCATTCTATGCGATTAACACAGTCCACACTTTCTTGAAAGAGGGAAAAACTAAAAAAATGTCAGGAGCACGTTTGCTACAGAGCAACCTTGTTAAAGGCAATATCAGTCTGTAATCAATTGACAAAACATCATAGATTATATGCAACTCTATGCTTAGTATTTTGCTGATCCATGATGATTACATAAGCGTATCTGTATTGACATTGAATTACTATTCACTAAAAAGATTTGCTAGTCATGCCATAACACTGTGGATATAGGCGTGAATATGTCCAAGATCATCATACATTTGGACGTATGATGGCCACTCGACATAATGGAATCACATTTCTGTCTATTTCAACTGACTTGAACAACCTACTTGAGTGTACATGTATGGCATTTTTGTAAAGATTATCTTTGAACAACGTTGACTAAGAGTGTATAACAACAGCTGGAAATAAACTGAATCTCTGTTCGGACAAAATCTTTTGCATAGTGTTTATGACATGGCTTCCTTATAAAGAGTTCATAAACATCTTACATATGTCATGGAGTCAAATGGTTAAACATTTCATGGAATATGTGATAGGAGAATACACAATCGATAGGATAACCTGAAACACAGGCACCTCCATCGTAGCCAGCTTCTTGTCTTGTAATGAACATTACGCTCACATTGAAAACTTTTTATGCTTTGGGTTGTTATGAAATGCAACAAAATTATCATAGGTTCACGTTTGTACGAACTGCAGCTCTGATCATCAAGTGTCAAGTGTTATAACACAAATTATTTGAAGGTTACCATTTATTTGAAGGTTGTGATTGGCGGAAATATTGAACTTATGATGATTGACTTTCCTTCTAACGCAATATAACATTTGTAAATGAAGACTATATAGTAGTTACATTTGGTTTGCTGAAGTGCCGCTTGAAGCTCATCGAGAAAATCTTAACCCACCCCTAGTAACTTTATCCACACTGCCTTCCCTTGCCAAGCTCCAGGTGCATATTAGTCTCTTACTTCCCTAATAGTGGATACAGAAAATATGTTCCTGTTCCATAGATGAGCGATTTGCAGATGAGTGTTTGTGGCAGAACATGGCTGCAGGCGTGGGCGGCATCAATGCTGCTTGCGTGGGCGGCAACATGGCTGCTAATGTGAGCGGCATCAACGTTGTTGACGTGTTCGGCATCATGGCTGCTGACGTGGGTGGCATCGTGGCTGCTGACGTGGGCGGCATCATGGCTGCTGATGTGAGCGGCATCATACATACGCTGTAATTCATGTCTTGACTATTTGATACCTCGCCTGCTACAGATTCTTAATTTGGTAGACAAAATTTACCAAATTGTGATCAAAAGGAGTCACCCACGAGTGACTTCTTTTAAGAAGAAGTGACTGATCAAGCTGATCGCCGTTTGAGCACAACAAATGCTAGGTACCTGAGCCAAAATTTCAAAATTCTCTCTACGACATGGCACGCACCACCGCACCCTTCACACACTCCTCACGCTCGTTCACGAAGACTTGGCACGACACATTGCGCTCATTGGCACGACACATTGCGTGGCATTGCGGGAACAACATTCATGCAAGTGTCAGGGTGGCATAAGGTTGTCGATACAACAAAACGATCTGCAAGCTCTATTGTAACAGATACTGGACTCATAGTCAGATTTCAATTCTCATCACATTTCCTTATAATGATTCTTTTCAAACGATGAACAACAAGCACACATTATGTTTAAGATCTGTTATAACAAAATCTGTTCCATCTCATGCATTCATTGGGATATAATTGAGGGAATATCGATTTATATAAAATCACTCATCCAATACGACATCTGTTGCAACTCAAACTCTGATGACTGTTGCTATTTGATTATCATCCAAGGTTGAACAGCTGGTTAAATGTTGTTGAATATCGATTAAATGAAGAGAACTAAATCCCACGATACTTCGATGGGAAATGGCTCCATCTGGCGCTGAGACCCAGAGTACACTAGCCTACGATAGACACAGAACATTTAATCGATTCCCTTTGGAATACTTCAGATATAAGTGAAAGCTGGACCTCACTGCCTAGTAAACTCATCATATTATAGTACGAAAAATAAACAATTGTTGTAACATTCCACTCCGCTGATCATTGCTCAATCTTATCCGCTCCATCTTCTCCTGCAATGGTCAGCTCCGCTGCGCGTAACCTTTACATGGCTTTGACCTTGACCACTTGACTAGTGATTTGTTGTCCGGGTCAATGGCTAGAAGAAGTACCGTCGTCCAACCACAGAGCTAGTGAGACAAACTAACCCTTGCATTGGATGTAGCGTAACCGCTCCTTAACAGCCTATCATAATAACTGGCAATCAACACCTAGAGCAAATGACGTAAACTGCGAGGCCAGGAACTACATTACTCTCGACATATAATATGGGGTCATCAAAAACTCAACAAAAAACTATGGATGGACTGATTGTTGGAGCAGATGACATTTCCATATACAACAAGGAACCCACGCGCAAAAACTTCAAACAAAGAGCAGACTATCTCACTCCTGTCAGTAATGTTTTTCAACCATATGCCATGCTCATGAAACATGAAGACTGGATCTGGCCTCTAAGCACTGCGCGTGTGAATGTAAAGGCAAACTTCACTTTCATATGATAATCGGTGTTCACGAAAATGCAGTCGACCTCGGGCAGAACCACAGAAACAAGAGCCTTCGCTAGAAATCGCAGGAGAGAAAACAGTAACATCAAACGTACCAAAGTGAGGCACCCTGTTTTTACCTTGTTATACTACGTGTTCAGAGAGCACACATGATCATTTTAACATGGGACGCAATTCGAAGAGAATGTCCCGAGCTAATAGCTTGTTATTCAGCTTTAGCTTCAAACGAGATGGACCTGGTAAAAGAAGGAAACACAGTCGATGAAACCGATATGGTTGATCACCTGGCGGGATATAGAAGGGAGATGATAGAGAGCGTAACGCAGAACAGTCAGGAAAACCAGAACATCGCGGAAGTCCTTCAAACGACGCAGGAACGAGAACACAACGCGGCTGCCAATGTGTTTTCTGTCCCAGAAAAACCCAGCGACAGCCCAGTCTTAATCGTAATTTATCTTCCATGATCGAAGAAGGAGAAGATGGATTCAAATAACCGCTGCCCAACATGGCGAATCCAAACAAAGAAAGATGTTTGAGACAGCATTGCTTGATGTCGAGCACTTCGATTGAAAACCAATTGTTAAGTGAAGATTTGATAAACGCACATAAATCTATCAGAGGTCATGAGCAAAATTGTGCCCACCCAGATCGGCGTTAAAGGTCAACCATGTTACAGATGGTTAAGGCGAGTGTATACAACTCGGGGTCAGGGATTCTAGTAGAAAACAAGCGCTTATGCGAAAGGCACAGCTATCCTCTAACCATTGCACTTGTCATCTTAGTGCTATGTACCATACTGCTTTTATCATTTTGCCAAAGTTCTCACCGAAAGTAAGCAACTTATATATACACGGGGGGTAAATCTGGGGAATTATTTCATCTTCAACCTTCCTTCAACCTACATTTTAAGCCTTGTCAATAGTGCTTTCAAACAGTCGCCTTCATTTGTGGTATGCAAATGACCGAGATAACCCTGGAGCGACATCAATGTTATGATCGCCACAAACAACTAAAGGAAATGTTTAAAGTAACGTGCTCGCAAAACAAAAAATACGCGAGCGACGCTAACTACAAAGCACGTCCTATAATAATCTTGACAAACTATCCCTCCTTCACAATTTCGGCGACAGTCAAACAACTACGGTGTGATAATGAAAAGCTTGAACGCAAAGTTCGTGACTAAGGTGTGCACTGACTGGCCATTCATTAGGGCAGACATTGAAATGGAGCACATATGATTTCCATTGCTTGGTGTTGTTGCAGCTCGTACTAATGTTGTTCCGGACAATGTTGTTGACGGCGTTCCTTTTGAGTCTGGACATCTAGATTCTAGGTCTAATGATTTCGTTAACTTTCTTAAACATCAAGTCTCCTACCGCGGGAAAAATTCTCTGCAGACGGTCCAACCATAAATTTTTCCGTCTGACGACTGTAAGTTACAGTTTTAATCAGATTGGTAGGAAGTGTTGTCCTCGGAACATTGATTATGAGGCTTTGAATACCGTATATTCCATGTGGGATGTTTGTATGGCCCGTAAATGTTTGATTTCACACTATTTCAATCAAAAAGGTTACTCCTGTTCAATTTAATCATGTTTGCATGTCGTGAACGTTTTACCATGCGTACGAAACAAATGTAAATTTTTATTTTGTAAATTTTTAGTTTGGAAATTTTTATATGGCTATTTATTGTATTTGACACTGGTGCATTTTCAATTATATTGAAAAACATTCCGCACGATGAGTTGCAGCCTCATTTCTAAGCATACTCATGTGTTTCATCTTTACCCTAAGCACATCGCGTCTCATGGAACGTTAAGAAATAAAGGCTAATTCTACCAATGTGGATGCACTGACATCGTAAAACTAAGTCTACACGCTCATTATATTTGTATTGATCAGACATTTGGTTCACGTTATTTGACAGTTATGAAGACAAGGCCAGTGGCAGTGTGCGATTAGCAGTCTAACTGATCCCGGCGGATACTCCCAGGTCGTTAACACGGACATGATCCACTCATATACTACCTGTCTAGCGCATGCTTTCCGCTGACTCACACCGAGGTCAGGACCTGATTTTTATTCAGTGCATGGAAAAATGCAATTGTTGGCCATAGACATGGAGCTTCCAATCGGCACAATAGATCGCCAATTATACGCATAAGACGCAACCCTAAAGCTTTATTCATCAACATACACCACATTAGGCATCACACCCTGTTGATTTATTTTATCTATTATTCATCAGCTTCTATAATATCGATATAATATATCGACAGTTTATGAAGCCGATACTCCGAGTGAATCACTGTTGATACTTTACCAATCAAAATAACTGTAGCTGACCCGTTGGCTCAAGGCAATTCAGATTTGCTATTCATGCTATAGACTGAGCATAATCTTGACAAAAAAGCATGTTTGTGTACCCCTATTAATCAAAGTAACAGCCAATCTCTTCGAAGCAAAAGGTTTTGCGTTGGCTCTGTCCATGCATTATGGTCTACGGCAACAAGAAGGATCAGCTCCTTAAGTGTGTTTGGTTGGTAATCCCGGCCCCTTGGGGGTTCACTTATCAGCCAGCTTTTTAGGGTACAATAATCCCATTCATTGGTTGAGGATTACATGAAATAAATCTCTTGAAGATTTGCACAATGCGCCATTGATGTTCATGAATAACAATAAAACAAAGGATAAGTTAAAATGACGACGGATATTTGTTCGCCAGTTTTATATCTTATGGTACTCGCTTTATTCGTAGATGATTCATCACAGCCGCTAATGTTGGAAAACTGTTCATGTTTTGCATCAAGATAGATTGGCTTGTAGAATGTGAAATGCGATCAGAAGCGAGATTGACCTAGAGTTAATACCGGTAATATAAGGCAAGCAAATGTCATTTTATAGCTATGGAAGCAACGAAAGCTAATTTTCCATAACGTTGGTAGTTTCTTCTGTTAAATCGACACTGTTTGATGCATATGCCAGGATGAGTCTAGGCATGAAGACATCAGATGGCAGGCCAGGCTGTGGCTGGTAATATGTATCTTGATCTAGATATATAAAACACATCTGGTTATAATCGTTGATCATCGCCACGGATTTGTCTCGCCACAGATTTGTTCTGGCAGGGATTAAAATTCAAAGTGTGACTGCGTTTTACGTTGCTCTAAGGAGCTTCATGAACAGTGATAAATGACTTGTCCTTGACATTAATCCTAATTTGTTGTTGTGAATGGCCACTATTCATAAGTGCTTTCAATGTATAAAAGTCTTAACCATGGTCATTGGTTATGAAGTGCAAATCCCTCAATACAAGACTTATATGAGACTGAATGAGAGACTAGCTTGCTTTATGTTCAGTATATGTCCCATGCAATGTGAGTTTGTCTAGCCGCGGAATATTTTCAAAAGCTTAGTTCAATGAAGCGGTAATCTATTGATGATGTGGCGTGTAAAATCATTTAGCTTGATGGTAACGAGGAACGGCCGTTTTCAGCTTTGGTTCTCCATATAAGATTATTATTCTTTTTGCTTATCTAACTGGCTTTTCCTGACTAATTTGGCTACATTTGTTTAATTAGGAGTGTCGATTGTATGGCTTAATCACCCACCACATTGTATAGAGCAATGTGTTAATTTCAATGGACTCTGGGTGGCTAGGCTGTACACAAAAGGGGTTCGCCTATTGTGCGTTCCGTTGTGCTCATAGCCCCTTGTTTCCCTGAGACTAACATACTCATATAACATGATCGTTGTCACTCAGATGAGGAAACAAACTTGAGATCTCGAATTGTGCAGAGGCCTGAGGGTTTATGATTTGCATTTTACAATCGCAAAGCGTTAGTATTCGGTCTAATGTTACTGCATGAAGCTACGCTAGCCAACACTACAAAAGCATTACCATGCAACATTACCATGGAAAAGTTGGGCATGACAGCATCGATAAATATTTTGCTATCGTTTTCACGCAATGTAGCTATCCACTTATAATGTGACCAAATTGGCTTGGTTAAATTCATCATTGTGGAACTGACATTACGACTCAGCCACATAGGGTGTGTGGTACGAAACACTTGGTCGTTAGCAATTAAGGCTCATCCACCACAATTTTTGCTTTCATCCCCAACCAAAGGGAAAAAGCCTGGGATATTGAGCACAATGTTTTATTTATAATTTGTCGGTCACTGAGATGGAGCATCAAAAACGTCTTCAAATTGCAATGGAATTGTAGGTTAGAATGATATTATACAAACACCTAAAAACCACCTACCATCTCATATCAATTCATCGTGCACCAGCTTTGGGGTATTGGTTAAGTGCAGTTGTTCAAAGAACGGCAATTAACCACCATCAAGCTTATTTATGTCTACATGTCAGATGGTACTTTTTGGAGTAAAAATAGGCACTGACGCTTATATCTGAATTATTAAATTACGTTTTCGATCCATTTTATGTTTAATCCGTAGGCTGAGCACAGGTAAGTATGTTTCTCTTTGCACAACCCCAAATGGCACCACGTGACACGAAGCGTATAAAAAACGTCAAACGTTCTGATGTTCCTGTAAAATAGATCTTGTTGGAGTAAACTGGCGAGATCAATCTGACTTACCGACACTCGTTTCAAGGACTGAACACTACATCAATGAGTTAGAACGTTTGCGGTAGTAAGAGACTCTCATTATGAGAAGGTTACTATGGCCGCGCATTATAAGCAGTCCAATCACTTGCACAATAGTGTGTAGTTAATCA
Organism: Urechis unicinctus; assembly: GCA_034190875.2. Taxonomy (NCBI): domain Eukaryota; kingdom Metazoa; phylum Annelida; class Polychaeta; order Xenopneusta; family Urechidae; genus Urechis; species Urechis unicinctus. The sequence goes on from CM067349.1 coordinate 69,814,627, forward strand.
ATATTGCTGTACGTTGTTTCCCACTTGTTGCATGTTTGCATTGATTTTTCAACCGACGAGGTACCGACCTGTTGCAACAGGTTTTCTTCCGACCGGATTTTCTCAACACGTCAATGCAGCATACACCGAATGACTTCTACTAGTTGCTCCGATAATGTTGTGCTTTGGTCTCATCTATTCTAGTTAAGGATACGTGAAGCAATGTCAGGCTTGAAGGATTTTACGCACAGACCGGTCTACAGGTCCAGAAAGTAAACAATCCCCATTTTGACTTTTCGTATTTATTTTTTCACTTTTCTAATTGATGTTACGCACGTGCGTAAGTGCGTATCGCTGGCTACGCCCCTGATCAGAAATCGTTGGTTTCACCATGGCTTACTAAATCACCTCCCTGGTTATATTCTCATTCGAAATGTCAACTACAGTTGATAGTTTATGCCTTCATTTAGGTTTGCGTTTATCAAATGAATCCGTTTAGCAATGTTGTAAGAATTAAGAGGTAATATGGGGTGCATTCTGTATGAACCGAGAGCAATTTACAAATATACATGGCATCTTTAATCAATAACGTTACAAATGTCCCTAATAATCAACATGCATCTTTGGAATCAATGTATATCTTCAGAGCTCTTACATTGAAGTGAGGCTCAGATTTAATCACACCACGGGCGATGTATACAAAGATATTGTTGCTGCGCACAAATGTAACTAAGGCTTAACTAGTTTATAAGGATCACTGAATACTCAATAATATATATTTTGCGTTGCCTATTCTCTATATTGCTAGCTATAATTAGACCATAACCAACGAGCTAGTTCCAACTCTTATTAACAGCATTTTAAGATGCTACAATAGATCAGCCCAGATGTGATATATCCGTGACAGTAAAACAAGTATAATACCGACTACTTTTTTGGTGGACATATATTACAAATTATGCGGGTTTTTTTTTCAATAAAGTCTGCTTAAATTATATCAATGAATATAAGGTTCCGATGAAAAATAAATCATGTCTTGACCGTGGTCACTCAACTGATGCTCGCCCTTATGATTTCAAAACGTGCAAGCATCGAATGAGTAGGGTGTGATATGTTGACATGTATAGGATATGAAATATGTAAACTTTGTAGCATAAATGGAAATCACATACACATCAGAATAAAGTAACTATCCGTATTGGACTGAACATAGTATTCTATTATCAATGGACCCGAAATCACCTATTATATCTCATTGTTTGTGTTTAGTCATTTTTAGACCAGTTTTATAATAATTAGATAATTTTGTGGCAGATACAGTGACCCATTACCGTTTAAAGATATCACAATGCTTCACAGCATACCCGTTATGTTATCCATGCTGAACAGTAGCGGGTGTAAAAGAAAATGTCTAAAATATTCCGAAGGATGTAATGTGTACTGTAGATTGGTTTCTCTTTTGAACTGAACATAGGGGGGGGGGGGGGGGGGGCGTGTTGTTCTGTTTTCATACGCTTACTTTAGGCTGCGTATTCGGTCATACCGGTAGAGATGCTCGATTCCTAATAGGGGCTATGATTGATGACCAAGTGATATTGTTTTAACAATAAAAAAAAATGCATATTCAAGCTGAATGTGTTTCAACAGCTAATGTTTTGTTTTATGACCTGCAGCAATTTAGCGAATCAGCTATTGATATCTCATTAACGATTCCAGCGACGTTAGAGCTATGAAATCCATCAAGCTTAAATGATTGGGTCCAACAATCCCAAACATCAGAAGAAAAATACGTGAAACATGTGCAAGATTTGCCGGACAGGCAATTCATCGTCATTTATAACCGAAAAACAGAGGAAAGGTTTAAAAGAAGATGGATATTTGCTCGCCAGATTTATTCTGCTCCGTGCTCGCGCATAATTGTCACGCTTACAAATTCAGCTACTATGCTTATGGTTGTAATAGATACGCTCTAAAAAGAACAATGTGAATGGACGTAGGTCAATGAAACCATAATAACCTAAACCACGTCCAGACTGTCATGGTCATAGAGTCAGAAGGGACCAAACTAAGAGAACAATGTACATTGTTCCTTACCCTTAAGTCTATTAAGCATAACTTCCGTTATCTACGTTATTTATTCTAACAATTGTAGCGTAACCGACATCGATACATAGACTGATGAGTGTTTGCAAAACCGGTAGTTTATGCGTTGGTGTTGCATGAAAGCAGAGAGATCATTGATTGACTTGGGATTAACTGTTATATATTTGTTAAGTTTTATGATAGAAATTCGTTTTTGTTGATATCTTATTGTCTACTGTGTAATGATGCTATTATACAAGTCGATGCATTTGTACATATAAACCTGATATTGACATATGGGTATACAATAAACGCATGCAATGCACGAAGCAATCACACCCTCCATGCTGCTTTCCTGTTACCACTCTTACCGATGTTAATTTCAACACAAGTCATGTCACATATTCCTATCAAATAACTTTAAGCGAAGAATTATCCACGTCCCTGCATGCCAACACGCGACCAAACTGGCGTGTACCGCACCAACAGCAAGCAAGCTCTGCGTTCAAAATGCCATCATTAACTTATTATGTGAAAAGTGTTATTGGCGATGACGGCACAACGGATCATTAAACATATATACAGTCGCCACAAATTGACATACAATAACTCCACTTATCAGCATTTTAATTAGTCCTTTTATTGGATTATCTACTTTGGTTGGCGAACATATCTCTATGAATCATTCTATCGCCATATCATATATTTCATTTCTTTTTAAGTTTTTTCCGAATGATTCTTCCTCATAATCTATCATTCCACTTACTTTGTACATGATAAATTGATCGAGACGTTTACATACTATAATGGATACTAATGTCCCAATATTGTGTAGCACAACATGCTGTAAAGCGTTGCGTTGTCACGGTTGTCAATATAGGTGTGCTGAATCAGTCAATTGCTATGCTGCTCCTTACCCCAGGACTACTAGTATAAGTACATGTATGCATAGGATTAACAGATTAATATTGTCGTACTACAGAAACATGCAATTTACCACTGAATGTGTCACTCAACATATTATATATCACAACGGGTCACCAGCCGACCAGACAACGGTCAGATTCTATGTTTGCATATTGAATATCACATTGGCTACTGTTCGGCGTTGTCACGGTGTCATCATAGACGCGTAAAATAAATCAATCACTCTCTTGTTCCTTACCCCAATACTTTGAGTATAAGCCTATGTATGCATATGCTTAACAGATAAAAACTGCTCCTGCGTACAAAACAAACATGTAATATACAATTAAAATGATATGTCGCCAAACATATTATATATTACAAAGAACCATCAACCCACCAATCGGCGTGCTATGAGATTCTATGTATACATATTGTGCATCACATTGTCAAGTATTGTGCATTATCACATCTCAATTGCTGCCTCACATTAAGTTGTTTTGAGTGTTTCGGTTTATATGACCCACAGGTCCATCTGTGCATCGATGGCAGTACGAATGACCAAATGCATAAGCCAAGTCATATCATATAATACATTGATTTGCGCACGTGTATAATGCAGAACTAACGTTTGGAAGGGTTAATGCATTGCTGTTATCTTTGCAAGTAAATCTTGATAAAACGTCAAATTGCAATCGCATAACAAAACGTAATGTGGGCAATACACTGACTTAACAGCGGTCCCAACTTAGCGGAATTCAACGCCTATACATGCAGCATTGTAGGCGATGCATGTGACACCGTGGCTCCGTGATAGTGAGCCAGCATCCCTGATTTACTAGCCGCTTTCGAAAGTTAACTGACAGCCCGCTCATATAATCTATTTACATAGATCATTGAGCTGAACGGATGAATTTCCACATATGGCAATGGGGGTCGAACGCTTCATTACGTTGATGTCACTTACGATAGCATTGAATACTTGATGCATTGCTTTGCCTTTGTTAGTAGCTTTGTCTCATCCGTCTGGATATCAGTCAACATAACTCAATACTCCAGATATTTAAAATGGTGCACATATATGTCTTTTTGAAACCTTAAGATATGTATGTTATATGGTGCTCTGGCTTTTTTGTAATTTTATTCTGTCATTCTGTCGTTACCGCAAAACGTATTTATTGCGTGGATGCATGTGTTATTATATTGTTGACTTGTATAATATCGCTATATCATTTTGTACACAATAGTAGCAGTCATATGCAACCTGGGTCTACGTCTATAAATGGCCACACACCAACTGTTTGGCACATAGCGGAATCTTGAGGTTTAATGCTATTTGATTTATGACAAAGGTGATGACAATTAGAAGCAAGGAACGATGATCATCATCCCAACATTCATTTCGCGAATCCGTTACGTAAATCTGACAGCCTCAACGGCGAGTTCATTGTGTTACGTACATTTTTATTATTTTGAGGATACATTTCCACATATCTGTCCTTCCATATCGAATGCATTCAAGTTTCTTTACCTAAGATTGATAGTGGCGGTGAGAGTGTTTTGAAATCCAACGATCCAGGTTAAAAATTGGGTCAATAACATATCGAATAAGCAATGATAAATTCCCAAACAAAATGAGTGATTTAGTTACAAGGTATGCATCGACCTTAGACAAACTGAGCTATTATTGCCTGGGTCAAATATTTAGTTCTATCAAAACGGGAAAGCAGGGAAGAATTTGACTACTTAGAACAATGGGGTTACTGTCGAGCATTTCTAGGCTTGCAATAGAGTATTGTACAATCGATGCACGAATCTAATTCGCTTCACCTAGCTTGATCCTCGGTCATCGTTAGATGTGTGGGCGAATATTAGCTAGTTTACCGTACGACAACATATGGCTAATTCGTAAGTAATGATGGGCATGTTCGTAACATGATAGCGCTCTAAAGATTGAGGGATGTGCACAGTATGTCGTTCCCTAAGTCGGCAAGTAGAGGAACGATAAGCGAAGCTATTGGTAACAGTCCGTTTTGCTAAGTTATGCTGCAATAGGAAAAGCTGTCCGTGCTAACGGTAATGATTTATGACCACATGGGTATTAATAAAGTCAGTTTATTTGACCGAAATATGGCAATTGTTAACAAACCAGTGCGATGTAATTGATTGATGACTAATGTAGTACATCTATTTCCAAACCAGTTCTACAATGGCTATCATCTAATCCTCAATTATGTATCAATGTATAAATTCTATATTTGCTCAACCATGACACAAACTGCTGAACACATTTGTATCCCCCAAGGAGAGGCGCAACGAGGAGTGAAATTGATGTTATCTAATGGAATACAGGGATTTGGGGTAGAATTGGCCCATTCTATCCTCCTGTAAGCGGCGACTTATACAGGGGCAACCTGTTGAGGTGGGGGTCGTGTCAGTGTACAATGGGATCCCTGTAACAGAGCGGAACGTCCTTACAAGAGCCACACCATTCAGGTCTGTATTACACCTAGACCCGAGAGGCGAAGATGTTCTGGTCCACAAAATTGGCTAGCGGCACCTGCCAAAGCAAAATCATTAATTGTTAATCATGTTCATCATCATCCACAAGTATTTCCCTTTTTTGCCCCATTTATCCTAGAAGGCTGCTGCTTAATCAAGTCAAATTTATATCTTCACCTTTGCAGTCCCCATATAACACGCTAGTGTTGGTGTGCCGTTGAAACCTTGACTTTATTATTTACACTTTGCTAACTCAATCACTCCGAATAAGGAGTACCTATTTCTAAATATTCAGATGACCATGAACCAAATACTCGAAAACCATGAACTTGAAGTGAAAAGCTTGTAACCTTGCAAATATATTGATATGAATCCATTTTGAGCCGCATGCTTGTCACAACGATATCGGAATCAAACATCCTGTCGCTGCATGCATTTAATGGAATGGGTAAAAGGCATTACTCATGATTATCGAATTAAACAAATGTTGATGACAAAAGTGGCTCAAAAAGATAATTGTCGGTCTTCGAAATAGAAAAGTGCATGCATTTAATGGATCAATTTTAACGAAAATGGTCATTCCGTCAACAAAGCAAAACATGATATTATAAGCATATTGAAGGTCACTTACCAGAGAAAAACCAGAAAACCGTTTTTTCATTAACACTGGTTTCGAAACTACCCCAGTAGTCTTTAAGAAACGCACAAAAAATGTCAATGTCACCAACGACAACGTCACAGAATAAAGTGCAAATTTTGCGTTTCGAAAATAAATGTCATACCATTCATTCAACAATCTACCGCATCACATCTTTGATAGATTGATGAAGCTGCAAATATTCCACGGTTAGTCAAACTCACATTGCTTGTAGTATAATCCCACATATAACACGGCCGCCTCATATTTAGTCTCTTTTGATAAGGGAGTTATATTAACCAGACAACGTTAAACAGTCTTGCTGTGGAGGATCTCATGAAGACCAGCAATGTGTACAACATACCGCACGCAACTTAAAACAGCAAAACACCAATGTATGATCACCTACTCGTGTAAGTACCAAAGTAAATCCTGGGTAGTTATCAGAGTACTGTGCTATAATAAAGATTTATTACATCTGTGCAGTACCAAGTTGATAGAAATAACGTACGTGCAAAGCCATTTTCAAATGTATATTACTTAGCAGATGCAAAAATGTTTTATAAAAGAAAGAAAGCTTAACATGGACTTACAAATGCACAAGATACAATAAATGTTTACATGAAAACAAATGCCCTTTGTATTTAAAAAAAATAGCTTTGTTTGTGATGTAAATCAATTTAGATACACCACATGTTAGCAACCAATAATGTTACAAGGCAGCAGCAATGATATGTTTGTTTAATTGATTACAATAACCCCAACAAATTAGTTGTTCGTTCAAAGCAACGTCAATCATCAGCACTATGTTATCAACGAAGGTCTCGAGTCTCTAAACAGCCATAACTCTGCCTGCCATGACAATTTCGCCGCAAACAAGGACGCGCTCTGTGTAATTCACATCCATTGGGAATGTTTTACCTTGGGAATTTGCATCATCACGAAATAGCAATTAATCCGCATCGGATCGATTATTACACCAAGCAGCAATCACAGAACTTAGACATTGTTAGGATGGTCACAATGTCAACATGACATCAGGAAGATTATTCAGGTGACGGAATAACATTGGACGTTTTACGATAACATGAGCAAGGCATTGTGTTCATGGTATCCAAGGAATATGTGGGTTGATGTGTCAAGTTTACAAATATCTGTGCATTATCCATTTAATCTACCAAGGAAGATCAAATTGCATTTTCGCGTCGAGCCCCTAGTACAATCCGATAAGGTAGATTTCACACTAAAGCAACATTAATACACACCTTTATCCATGAACAACGCGGATGTAAAGCTTCTTATGTCACTTCAAACCCCAACATATACCGATAGCTGAGAGCATTAATGCACTAAGGCACCACTCCAGGAATTGAACTTTCATCATGTTAACATGCAATAATTTAATATTATACGACCAACTCAGTATCTAGCGAACATACTTAGACGATATCAATTTTTCCATCAATATTAACTCGTTTTGTCGCTGCACAGCTCTACTGCACACGCGTCATAATCATTGCACCAAATGCACTCATATAATTGGCCATAAAGCTGGCAGAATTTAATTTATCCAACAATTACTTATAGATACAGATTTTTGATCAAATATGATAATTAGATCCACGATGACTTTCCATCAGTTGATAAGTTCTCGCAATAGTGAAGGCCAATAACACAGGTAAATGTTGAATTATGTAAATATGTCCCGTTTATTATTCTGTATGGTATGTTTTGGTACTTGTGATACGATCGGTACGCCTTCTTGACAACACTAAACAAACAATGGCGCTATTGTTGTATTAAGCTATTAAGGCGAGGCATGTTAGGAAATAAACACACTTTTCCCTTGAATGAGCATCGGCAATGGAAAATATAAGCGCAGTACCCAGCTAACCACACCCCTTATTCACTGGCTGCTACTGCCACAAATTAATACGAACGTATTTATCATTTATGCTCACGATAGGTGTGTGTGTGTAGAGAGAGAGAGAGAGAGAGAGAGAGAGAGAGAGAGAGAGAGAGAGAGAGAGAGAGAGAGAGAGAGAGAGAGAGAGAGAGAGAGAGAGAGAGAGAGAGAGAGAGAGAGAGAGAGAGGAGAGAGAGAGAGTGAGTTTTTCGGGATTCGGACAGTGAAATTAATTCGAGCGCTTGACGATGATCGCGATATATCATTCTCTGGAGCTATGATAGATTGAGTGAACATAAGGGGATAAGTATTTCTAATAACGACGGGTTTCGGACTCACACTTTCGAGCATTGACGATGATCGCGATATATAATATCTCTGGAGCTAAATAACAATACTTAAATGCCTGCTAAGTATTCTCTACGGGTTTCTCTAATCACTTTTCAGCATTCCTTGAATGTCATATAATACTTATTTGCATTGAATTGTTTTAACATGAGTGATAAATGCCTGCTATATCTCTAAGGCGTGATATAATCGCAGCCAGGGGTCCTTTGAAATAAAATGTAAACATCTTGTTTGCATTGAATTGTTTTACCATGAGTGATATATTGTTATATATCTTGCGCGTGACATAAGGAGACACTGTTCTTTTGAAATAAAATGTAAATTCATCTTGTTGTGCGATTGGTGTGTATATGGATAACATTTCAAATCAAGCGAGTGTAATGCGTGTTACTCTGACATCGTGGTTTCACCATTACACCAGATACAATGCAATGTTACTGGTTAAACAATTGTGCGAGTCTGCTAAGAATCTATGTAGTAAGTTAATCTCAAAGATTCATGTAACTCAATTGCAGGGCCCATAATTCAGTTTGAAATGCTATTATTTACGACTCAACAAATCTGGTTGTTGTCAGTTCTAACGCAAAGGAATAGAAGACGAGTTTCGTGTCTTCGGCGGATGGCTTGTAGAACACTTTCATGATGCATGTGTATTCTCATGTACTTCACATTAGTTACGCCGGTTCTTGGTTGTGTTAAGAAAACAAACTACTCCATCATTGATTGTACGAATAAAGATCTGCTAAGTTGTTTCTGCTGATCAAATGTGAGTCCTTCATATTCACGATATCTAACCGCATTTGTCTACTCAGACTCAGGTGAATGCTTACAGCAGAGAACACGAGACAGAACTGAAGACGTGAGAGGGCCAGGGGGGGGGGGAGACGGGAGGGGAGAAAGTTTAGGTTTTCACGAGGATACTGCTCAGGATGTAGACAGAGAACAACAGCTGGGAAGTCGAGACTGTGCAAACAAGTGTTGATTTTAGCCAGTTTATATTAGTAGTTATACACAGAATGAATATAAAAGTACGAATAGCTTTGACAGAGGTCAAGTTGAAGGTAGAGGTGTGTGGATGTGTCTAGATATTGGGTAGAATCGATACTGTCCGGTTTATGACCTATCACAAGAGTTTGCCGATAGCATTCTATATTAGTGACGCTTGAATCAAATGTCAGGACAACTGTGAAGTAGGTTTACACTAATAATATTTACTCTCAATGAGAATCCTTGTGTCGCGCGAATGGCAATTAAACCCACGTTTGCATATTGTACATGATCCCTTTTACATTCACGAGGACAGACTTTGATTTATTAGGGTGCAATGATGCTGACATATGGTTATAGATAATTCGTAAAGGATCCCGCCTTTGGATTGAAGGACTGGTGAGCTTACATATGTGATAATGCTATGGCTGAGCATACGAAGAGCCGAGTCGAAAGAAAGAAGCTAAAATTATTAAAAAAGGATATAAATGAATAAGGAGACTAGGTGTAACGGATTGAGCGTACTGCAAACTATTTAAGTATTTCATGTGCAGGCATGGAACGTGCCAGAATCATCGATGGAACAAGTTGGGAATGCATAGCCCTTTAGTCACCTTTGTTACGTGAATGTGATTAAAATTTGGATTTGTCTGCTAATATGGCAGCCAGACATATTTGACTCCTGTCTATTTTAAATAGAACCAACATATGGATAATATGCAACTCCGAGTTTAATTTTGTGCAGCTCTAAGACAATCATATTAATGTATGTTTATTAATATTGTTTTTACTAAACAATAATCCGCTTGTCATGCCATGAAATTGTAGATATTGGCGTCTATGACTGAAATATGCCAAATATTATCATAAGCCTTGACGAATGTTGACTACTTGTTTGAACAGGACATAATGGAGACCATTGTATGGTAATTTTTGTTGAGATTATCTTTCAATATCCTGACTAAGATTGATCGCTAAATATTGTGTTTGAATAACAACCGCTGAAAGAGAACTGATTCCCTGCTCCGTTAAAATGTCTGCAATAGCGTATTCAGTGTTTTATGACTTGGAAGGAAAAAAATTTTGCTGGGTAAAGATTCCAGCCACTTATAAGTTCAAACATCCATTATACTTACGTCCTTGGGTAAAACGATATCTTAAATTGGCGAAAGATTTCTTGGATTATCCTTTAGGAAAAAACAAAAACGATTGTCATATACAAAATGCAGAAAAGAGGAAAGCGAAGGCTGATCCAATATTAACCTGCTGCATGTGTGTTTGGTTTTTGCAGTACCCATGAACATAACGCCCACAACTGCAACCTGTATTAAAAATCTTATAATGCGTAAGAATTGAAAATTATTTAATTATTACTATCAAAATAAATTTTCTTTATATGGCGCTTAAGCTTATTTAAAACTTGTGCTTTGCCAATATTATATATAAAATCCGTTTTTTGCATACTTGTTTGTTTCTGAAATGTAGGCTTTTTCTGTCGATGCAAATACTCTCTCTACACGCTCAATATATTTGCATTGTTCAGTGAGAGTTATGTTCATTGCACATAGCGGTGAGTTGGATCATTTGGCGGAGTTATTTGGCTGTTATGAGAGTCGCTCACGAAGACTCGGCAGGTGGTGTAATGTGATAAGTAGTCTCATAACTCCCGGCGGGTTCTCCTGGGTCGTTAACACGGAAATATACGCTCGTATACCACGCCTGTAGCGCAATCTTTCCGCTGACTTACACCAACGTCAGCCATTGCTTTTTATTCAGCTCACGGTAAAATAAATTTGGCGACCGTAGACATGGAGCTTCAAATCAGCCGAATAGATTGCTAGCTTATACGTATTACATGCAAACCTACATCTTTATTTATCAAAAGACACCACATCATGCGTCATATCCTGTTGATTTAGTTCATTTATTTATTCATCAGGTTCTATAATATTGCTACAATATATTGCCATGTTAAGGACCCGATACCCCGGGTGAATCTTTATTGATACTTAACAATAGTTGACTCGTTTGCTCATGGCAATACCGATGTACATGTTTTAGTAACTCCACTACTCAAAATAACTGCAATTCTCGCTAAAGCTAAATGCTTTGCGACGGCGTATTCCATGCATTACGGCCTGCGGAAATGAGGAGGATCAGCTCCTTAAGTGGGTTTGGTTAGCAGCCCCCGCCACTTTTTCGTTCAGTAATCCGTCAGGTTTATTGGGTCAATTAATCCCATTCATTGATTGAGGATTACATGAAACAAATCTTTGAAGATTTGCACTACACGCCATTGATGTTCATTAATAACAGTAAAACAAAGGATAAGTTAAAATGACAATGGGTGTTCCCTAGCACGTTTTATATCTTATGGTACTCGCTATATTTGTGGATGATTCATTACAGCCGCTACTGTTGGAAAACTGTTCATGTTTTGCATCAAGATAGATTGGCCGGTAGAATGTTGAATGCCATCAGAAGCGAGATAGACGTAATACCGGTAATTTAAGGCAAGCAAATGACAGTTTATTGCTAAGGTAAGCAACGGAAGCTAATATGCTGGAACATTGGTCGTTGTTTGTGTCAAATCAAAACTGTTTGATGCATATTTTACTTACAGAGATAACAACGTATATGTTTGTGGTTTGTTGATCAATTTGAGACATAGTGTACAGCAGATGTAAAGTTGTTTACTAGCAACATTACTGTGTGCCATGCAAATGATATAGTAAACACCGTCTAAGCTGGTCGATTATTACACACGCATGCTACAGCCTGAATGGTGGGTTTGAAGCAGCATTTTTGCCTTTTTTAATGAAGCGATGATTTCCAACGCTATTTTGTTAATTTCAACGATGCAATACTATTTTCGTGTTTTTGAAGTTTTCTAAGCACAGCTTTATACGTGCGTACAATGGACAATTATAATGATAGTAACAATCAGCTATTCATGTATTCATCCATTCGACATACAATGAACGCGCTCAAGTGGAGCCAGGAGAAATGTGGGCACGAAGACCTTGGATAACATAGGGTAACAGGTCAGGCTGTGGCAGGTAATATGTACCGTGGCCAAGATATAAAATGCACGGCTGGGTATAACCATTAATCGGCGCCAAGTATTTGTCTCCAAATTTGCTTACAAGTACTAATGTTGCAAACTTAACTGAAAGTGTTGGTTTGTTTTATGTAGTTCTCAGGAGCTACATGAACAATGATATATTACCTGTCCTTGGCATTCAGCCTCATTTGTTGTTATGTTGTGATCGTCATTATTGCTTTCAATGTATGACAGTCTAAACCATGGTCATTGATTGCGCAGTGCTAATCACATGGGAGTTTGACTATTGATGATGTGGTGTGTTAAATTATTTAGCTCAATGAACGGTGTATGAATGTGTTCAAAGTTAAATTTGTTTTTTACAGATATATTCGACATTTTTTATTGAGGGTCATTGGTTTTTTTCAACCGCATTTATTGCATTTCCTCTCAACAAAAACAAGAAAAGCAAATGACCTTTAGGAATGGCTTGTATTCTGAGTTAGCTTTTTTGTTCTCAACGTGAACAGTGATAGTGCGGGGGAACGGCAGTCAAATAATTGTGCACACATTTTTACTTCTCGAATAGTAGTCTATCTTTGCTTCAATATATATCCGCTTATTACCCGCACGCTTAATCAGTGTTAACTGAGAGTTCAATGCATGCTCGAGGGAGGTAGTTCAAGACAGACCTGATGTACAGAGGACCCAGCGTTAAGAGATAAACTGATTACAGGTCGATGTAAGACGGAGCGTAAGCAGAGAAAGATCCCTGGAAAGTCGGAGGTTTCTGATTGAAAGATGCATACGAAGATAATTTTATGAATGTAGAGCAATGACACTGCCAAACAGAGGTGTGATACTTATCGAATTTCACCTTACTCGATGTGTGCATCGACCCTGCTGTTCCACGCCAAATGTATAATTTATTAATTATCAATTTGGAACATTCGTACGTAAACGACCGATGAATATACAATTAGCAAGCTGTTGAGCAAAGTGCATTACGCTTAGTTTTGTAGTCCATAGATGAGGATCTATGGGGTAATGGGGTATAATAAATCAACAGCAAGTCAGTATGGATGAAATTAACCATCTCAAATCAGAGAAATGAGTGTCACTGCCATTGTTTATGGCGGACACACATAACCGATATTGTGTTCTGCTTGAGCTTCGTTCTACTGTCCTAATGAACATTTGATTCGTTTATGAGCGTTAGGGGGAGGCTCATATGCAGTTAAGAATTTCAGCAGTTTATGTCTATGATAGTAACGTAGAATGAATGAGACTGTCATCTCATGTAGTAAATGAATAAGCTCTGGAATGGCTTAGGGTCAATAATAAGGGTTCATTGGATGCATTTGGGCATAGAATGTGCGGAAAAGCTCCTTCCACGTTGTAAATATTTGGCAATATGTAGTTAATTTAAATAATTATGGGTCTGAGGTTTCGGCGACTACCCATCATCGTCTCTATCATCATACTCACATAACATAACTATTGTCATTTCGATTAAAAAATAGAGATTCCGTAATGTTCAGATACCTAAGGATCAATTTAAGCATTATTCTCCATTAATCGAACTATGCTAGCCAACATTGCAAAAGAACATATTACCATGCGAATTGATGATAAAAACAGTTGGCAAGATAAACATAATACTCACCAAGCACCACTTTTTTTATTTATATACTCCAAAGCAGAAATGTTGCTATTGATTCTATAAAATGTAGCTATCCACCTATTTGATTGCTGTTATGTGACCAAATTGGCTCGGTTAACGTTCTTATTGTGACTCAGCCAAATAGAGTGTGAGGTAAGAAGCACTAGGTCGCTGGCGATTAAACCACCTCACTAACTCAACGTTATAACAATTTCCCCCAGAAAAACACCGAACAACTGACTACGATGTTAACATTGAATTGCATTATAAATAGACATCATACTTTGGTAATATCATGTTGGTTGTGTTACGTTATTCGTGTTGCTGGGTACATAACAAGGTTGTGCTACCTGGAATGTTGCATTCAAGGAGTGACGGAAATTGTGGAACAACCCATGGTCATACGCAAGTGACATATACACATCAAACGTTCACACATACAATGCTACACGTGCACAAACCCACAGTGTTAGGGATGCCCTAAATATAACCGATTCATCAAGCTTTATCATAGCGTTAATATTATTTAATAAGTAGTACAAATTCGATCATCAGATACTATATACCGGTTTAACTTACGGTGACACAAACAATTAAACAGTGTGTTCGTATTTAACGTCGGCAGTAGGAAATAGCGATGCATCTATCGAACAATGCTACGCAACTACGAAGGGCTGCAAGCGTTTATTTACAAAACTATCGTGATGATATTTGCAAATAACAGTCACCACGAATAGCTGGCAATAATCCCATCATGTTAGTGCAGCAAGATATCGACAAACATTGCGTGAAGTAGACGCGTTGTAAGCTGGGTACTGCTCTCATGTTTTGTACTGCCATGCTCATTGATGGTTAAAGATAAAGAGTGTTTATTTCCGAGCACGCCACGCCTTAATAGCTTATCACAGCAATAGCACCATTGGTTGTTTATGACTGTTATGAATGCATAACGGTCGTATCACAAGTACTAAAACATAACATACAGAGAAATAAATGGGGCACATTTACATTAATCAACATATGCCTGTGTTATTGGCCTTCACTGTGGCGGAAACGTATCAACTGATGGAAAGTCTTCGTGGATCACATTATCATGTATAATATACGTTCTGTATCTAGTAGTAATGGTTTAATCAAATCGATCCTGCCAACTTTATCCTCAATAATATGGATTGGGTGAACTGAATATGATACATGTGCTATACAGCTCTCTGCAGCGACAAAACGAGCTGATATTGATGGCACCATTGCTATCTTCCTTGTATATTAGCAAGATACGGGAATGTCCGTAGCATCCAACCGAAATTGCTATTATGTTATTGCATGTTACTAGATGCAAGTTTAGTTACTGGAGTGGCGCTCACTTCCATCAACGTTAGATGCCGAGGTCTTAAGTGCTGTAATGACGTAGGTTTATTACGCGTTTGGTTAAACTTATGCTTGTGTGATGGAATGAAGCAGGCTCTATGATTGTGAAACGATGAAATAACTCCATGCACTTATTTAAAGTGTGACTGATTTGATTCTATCCATGCATATTACCCACTAAAGCCACCGGATATTATAATCTTATATCATAGTGACGAGTATGCGGGTTACAATTGATCCATATTTGTATTCTTACAGGGTTACAAGCTTACAACCACAAGTCCATAGTTTTCAAGCATTCGCTCATATCGTTCTGTACCCGATAACGCATCGTATGTCAGGTTATTTTTGTTGTAAAACAACTAAACTGAGGTTTTTGCTCAATCATTACATTTTTGGAGTGCATCGTGTATGATACGACGCGTGCGCAACACAGCTGAGAGGTATCATCGAGCATCGAGGAAATGGGTACTTCTTAATTGGAGGGATTGAGTAGGGACAGTGAAAATAGCAAAGAATAGGGTTTAACGGCACACGAACACTAAGGCGTTTTATGGTGCCTGCAGAGGTGAAGAGATAAGTCTGACTTGATTAAGCAGCCGCATTTTAGGATAAATGGGGAAAAAGAGGGCAATACAAGTGGCTGATGATGAAAAAGATAAAAATGCAAATGCTAGGGCCTCTCTTTGCGTCAGGACCAGAGTAAAATATCGCAAATACGGTCCCTGCAAGGACTTCTCCGCTCAACCACAAGGATCCCATTCTCCACAGACACAAGTACCAACCCATGGCAAAAAGGTTGCCCCCTATTTGTCGTTTCTTTCCACTTGCAGGAGGATACAGAGGACCTATTCTACTCACGAACCCGCAGGGGGGATTGGGAAAGTGAAGCTATTATTAAACTAGGGAGAGCCATTCTGTTAACAGTCACGCTTCGGGTATGGCCTATGGTCCTAGATGGTCAACACCGCTCAGTTCATTTAACGTCTAGCAATTCAGATTATATTACCGTTTTTGGAAATGTATCAAGCTATGTTTCTATGTCAGATGATCAGAATCATATGTACAGGATTATTTAGATTTAGGGTTTTAGGATTGACGTCACGTTCAATGAATCGTCATGCATATGAGACGCTTATAGATACAAAGTTGGAGTCGTTTTGGACAATTTTAGATTAATTCTGGTTTTTCGCGGTCGTATCATTGCTTTGACCTTAGCTCGTCTTGTAGTAATGTGATATAGACCCTGATTTCGATTGCAAACTTGCACCAAGCACTTTCTCTTGATCGTACGCTATGAAGTAGTTTCTTGCGCCTGTATATATCCTTCGTATTGCCAGGCTCGATATTGTCCATCGACATCTGCTTGTATCGAATCGCACTCAGTGTCCAGATGTTGCAGTTGGTCGAATTGTTCTACTGGGGGACGTCAATTTTACTCTTTTAATTGATGGATCAAAATGTGTTCAACTATATGCGTGATGGCTGAGCAAATATTGAATATATACATATAACGATAATTGAGGTTTTGATGATAGCCATTGTTAAACTAGTCTGGACATTGATGTGCTATGTAAGTAAAGAATGGTGACCTCTCTACGGGTCAATCAATTAATTATATCAACTTGTTTGTTTGAAATTGCAATATTACGGTGTAACTGATAAAATTGATATCAATGTAACCATAATTGATTACCGTTAGCAAGGACAGTTTCCGCCCTCTTGCACAGCTAATCAGAAAGACAGCGGCTGTTACCAACAGATTTGCTCACCTGTTCTACACTGGACGCTTTAATAAACAGCATATACTGTGCAAATCCCTCAATCTGCGTCACATACAATCCAGCGTTAGAACGTTACGAATATATATCCATCATTGCTCATGAATTTGCTATATGTTGTCGTCCCGAATAATTGTTATTAAGCGCCTACATAATTAACTAAGACCGGTAATGGGGAGCAAGTTAGATGAACCCTGAAAATGAGAGTAATCGGTTGTACAATACCTTTTTGCAAGACTGTTATCAACTTGTTTGTTTGAAATTGCAATATTACGGTGTAACTGATAAAATTGATATCAATGTAACCATAATTGATTACCGTTAGCAAGGACAGTTTCCGCCCTCTTGCACAGCTAATCAGAAAGACAGCGGCTGTTACCAACAGATTTGCTCACCTGTTCTACACTGGACGCTTTAATAAACAGCATATACTGTGCAAATCCCTCAATCTATCCAGCGTTAGAACGTTACGAATATATATCCATCATTGCTCATGAATTTGCTATATGTTGTCGTCCCGAATAATTGTTATTAAGCGCCTACATAATTAACTAAGACCGGTAATGGGGAGCAAGTTAGATGAACCCTGAAAATGAGAGTAATCGGTTGTACAATACCTTTTTGCAAGACTGAAAATGCTGTTATTCGTCTCCGTTTTGATAGAACTATAAATTGGATGGAGGCAATAAAAACTCAGTGTATCTGCTACGGTTGATGCATACCTTGTAATTAAATCGGCTATTCATTCTGAATTTTTCATTGCATTTTAGATATGTTATTGACCAAAGAGGAGGGTCAATCAGGTAATGTATATATATATATAGAGAGAAGAATCATATATATATATATATTATATATATATATATATATATATATATATATATATATATATATATATATAGGTCTTATATATATATATATATATATATCTATGGATATATATAATTTATATATATAGGATATTTTGAGTGATTTCTTGTGGAAGACTGATGCCCCTGTAGAGTGTGTGAAATGTCTGGAGGAACAACTTAACTGTGGGGTTCGTCTACGACGGGTGTAAATTGTATGTATTTCTGCCGATTTCCCGGGCCGCCGCTGCGAAATGTTGCGCAATCTGCAAAGATGCATCTTGTTATGCTTTGTTTTGCTCCGAGTTGCCTGTTGCTGGGTTTTGCGAAGTTACTTGCTGACGTATGTTTCGATGTACGTTGTCATGCTTAACATTCAGTTGAGTCTATAAGTTGCAAGCAAATAAAATATTGCTGCCAAGAACTACGGCAATTACACAACGGTGCCATTTTCATGATTCACCGTTTTCAATTGCCTTAATGCAAAATTCTCTCGCAAGACTCTAACCTGTGATCTCGATTGGAGTCAGCGGGAAAGTTGACTGACGGGCCTTGTAAACGTCGGATCATTTCCGTGTTAACGACTCAGGACTATCCGCAGGGGGTCATTTGTCGCTTTTTGAGCTTAGTCACCATTAAGAGTCTATCATGGCTGAACAAATAGCAGAGGGTGTAACGGAACTTAACCATACATTCTACATGGATGACTTAAATTCATGGACAGACCCGAGCTGAGCCAATTTGATCGAACTCAATATCCGAAAGCACAATCTAACTGATATTGATAAGACCGTTGATGAGTCATTTCCAGATCAACATAATATCGACGTGTAACGAAATGGCTTACCCGCTGGTATGAATCAATGCATCCAGCTCTTACCACCTGCATAAAATCAGCAAACATATACTCAATAAAAGCAAACAGGAACACGATATATTAATTAGGGGAAATGATTGCGAGGCCATCAACTAAATGCAATATATCAGTTGAGAATAAACCAAATTATTCTTCGTAACCTGAAGCAGTGAAGGTTTTCATGCCACGTGTGTCACTAAGATGATTTGTTTTCTGCGAACAACAAAAACATAATGTATGCTAGGCACCGAGCATTGATCATATATTGCATCAAACTGCTCAGACAAACATTTCTCAAATAGTTCGTGTTAAATTGATGAAATATTTAGAACATATGAAAAATAATTTGGAACATATTACAGTAAGAGAAAGTAACTCCTTACAGGAGACAACTATTCTACAATATTGTATTAGCAATTGTTTTACAACACATCTGTAACCTTCAAAAAGCAGTATTATCAGAGATTTTTCCATCATGGGATCATTAGAATGGAGCGAATCATAGCAAAATTCTCAAGCTATTTTCAATTAGATTTTTCAAAACACAAACAATACATGGGATAATAAGGGACAATGAGTGCGACAAACTTGGTATGACTTGTCGGATGTCACCAGTTATATACTTTACCTAAACCCATCCCCAGCCACATGCCAGGCTAATCACGAACAAAGAGCACTCAGCAAAGAGTTTTTTTGTAACATTTACACTGCTAAAGAATAGACCATTCACTTTTGTGTTCAAATGCATTGGACACATTGATAAAAGAGTTGCTTTATTTAACTAAGCAATCATAATGTCTCGTATGGTGCCTCATTAAGCGCAGTAGTATCCACAGATTGTAAATATGGAAAGAACGTTAAATCAGGCTTGTGTCGTTGGCAACATCAAATGCATGTTAGTAGTGCGCACATATATGTGAAAAACCGGAGCAAGAATGTATCGTGGGCTGAATATTAAATATGCCTGACAAGCACAATAACATGCACATACGACAGGCTCTCCGGACGTTCACTAAAACCCGACTTACCTGTATTAAGAGCAGGCTGGTCATATCAAGTAAAAACTGTTTTATCTGTCTATACAAATGACATCTTTCATAATAGATAGGCACTAGTATTGCTAAGAAGGATAAAGCTTATGATTAATGTAGTAATAGTTTTGTGACTTACTATTATCCATTCACTCAAATGATTCGTGCAACATGATGACAGAATGCTACTATTTAATTACCTGTCCTAATCTATTATGCAGAGCTCTTTAGATTCTGCTGATAAACTGTTGGTTGCTCAGATACGCATATTGAGATTTGCTACCTGGTTGATCACGAAATCGGGGCTTACAACGGAGACGCAACGCAGAATGTAGCGCATAGATACATCTAGGTATCAAAATGTGGTATTGTCAGAGTGAAAATGAAAACATCGATGAAGTGGCATGCTTGAAACTGTGCGGGAGAGAACAAAGCGTGCAAATCCATAGCAATGACAAAGGATCTAGCATTCATTTACATTTACATTTTATTGTGAGTTCTTAGAATAGCATTTAAATAACATGATAGCCATAAATCCCTTCTTTATTTGACCGAATTATGACAGAACGAACCCGCATATTCACTTGTGTATCACACTTACCCCTTTTCACTCATTCATAACTGCGTCACACAGATATAAAACTGCTGCTTTCGACCAGGTTAAGTGCACGGCCGAAAATAGCACACCACCATTGTTTTCGGTGGCACTTTATGATCGCTCCCTAGGCATGACAGCAATTCTCATCCATCACCGAAACGATAGTTGCCATTAACAGCAATATTGCCATTACCTCATTGACCCTCCTCTTATGGTCAAGTATATTGACAGTAGACACAAACTAAACAATTGCATCAAATTATAGGGAACAACTCGTTATGGTTTTATTCAAGGATCAACAAACGATGAGCCAAGTTTTCATTCTTTTACTAGATAACGCGAAATGATATATATAGAGTCAGGCATAAATAAGATGGTGCAGCTTTAAATTTAAGGGATATCATTAGTTGAGAAACCTCTCACTAAGTAGGACATGACGATGTCCAATTTCAATGCGCGATCAGTGAACATCCTTTCCACCATGGCAAGAATCATATTGGACAATTAAAGGCTCAAATAGAGTTGCAGCATTGTGTGAATAAATTGTCAGTGTACTTAAGTGATCTTGTAGCATAGAAATTGCTCTAATCATGCAAATCGTCGACTGCTCACCTCTCGAATCCCATGACATCCTATTTTTCGTGCTGTGTTCCAGAAGTGACGTCAGGAAAGCTCGATTTTGGGTAATTAGAGGTCAGTTTCAGATCAGAGATGAATTGTATTTTTTATATCTTTGGGTCGTATCAATCCAACAACAATTCGATGTAAGGTCGAGATGCTCTTTTATAATTGACATCAACGGTTGTTCATAGCATTATATTCACGTGTCATATTGCACTGGGTCATCCTGCTCAGCCATAATGACGATCCACTTAATAATATTTACGCCTCTATAGCGACAGTATTTAAATGCCCCTTATCAATTTGGTGTTCTTCAACCGACATCAAATTTTCTGACGTGTTGCACTCATTTACAATTCTTATTTTACCATATTTCCCTTTCCGCTCACATATTCGATTAGATGGTGATTGCTATATCTCTTTGCCATGTAAAGTCTACTATGGTTTCTTATATGTAGATCGCTTAGAAATATTGGATGTATTCAAACAAACCACAATCAATTGCACAAAAGGAAGATTGACGAAAATTGTTCAAATCCATCTTATGAATCATGCGGTTATATTTACATGCAACTATGTGGTATGTGACTCGATGAAGAAGCGATGTGCTTTAAAGAGTTATCACGGCATTACATGTATTCATTCTGTTCAGAGATAACGCGAAATGAGGTATGTAATCAGGCGTGGAAAGAAATAATAGAAATGTCAAGCGAACATTTACTCCTAAATAAGGTCGGGACGCCTTTCAAGATGTAAGCAACAAAAATAAAACCTCAGTTGCACACTCCGGAGGAGAGAAATAGGACGTATTATTGCTTACAACTAACTTCAATTACACTGTTTTTGTTAGGATTCATACAAAACGTCAATGGGTGGATTAAGCTTTCCAAAAGTCCTAGTTTTAATCTCTGGCTCATATTGTTCGACATTAATGGGGGCTGGTTAGCATATTTATCACCAATCTGAAAACAAACATACCATTAAAGGTTAATATAGGGAACATAACTATGCATAAAATATGGTTTGAATGTGTAAAGCATAAATAACATGATTGTTTCACCCGTTTGTCGTTAGAAGGTTGGTACAAATAATCATAAAATGTTATACATGCAAACAAATGTACATCTGATGCAAGAATGTAGTGTCCACCAATAACGAGTTTCAAGAGTATTCATTTCTTTCATTTGTCCTTAAGTAAACTTACGTAAGTTACCAGCCATTCAAAGGAAATTGTTGATACATTGAGTTATTCAATATTCATGCATTATGATTTTAGGTGCCTTGTGGGATAGGTAATGTAGATAAAACGGCTATTTTCTTACCTCTGTGCAACACATGGATCATTCTTGCGACAAGAATAAGACGAAGGTTTGCATTGATCAACGTTAACTCTCTGAACTACAATGGATTGGCCTCGATAATTCGGTAGAAGTTCTATGTAATATGTCCCCCATATGCACAGCCAATTTGGGCCTGCACCGCCCTCTAAAATGATAAAGTGCCAGTACAACACGATACTAAAATACCAAATAGGGGATAAATTACCAATGACAGGGCGCCTTTCCTTCTTGGTTTGTGCGTTATTAGGAACAAACGTCCCACCTGAAAGCAAAGATGCTAAATTGAGCCTTGTTCCTAACTAGACCACAAACATGCAACATTCACCACATGCCTTATAAAACTTTGTCACTTTTGATTATATTTTGCATTTTTCGTAGAATACTTGCGCAGTATAAGTGTTCTCATTACAATGGCAATAGTTTTCGGTACAAGTCGAAACAGTACGACAAAAATACCATTTCTGACAGCTTCAGTTAAGAAAGTGTTCAATTAAATTCACTGGATATCAATAATATCGAAATATAAATATGAATAAATATATGAATATATATATATATATATATATATATATAGATATATATATATATATAGATAGATATATATATATATATATATATATATATATATATATATATATATATATATATATATATAGATATATCTCTATATATATATATATAGATATATATATATCTATATATATATATATATATATCTATATATATATATATATATATATATATATATCTATATATATCTATATATATCTCTATATATATATATCTATATATATATATATATATATATATATATATATATATATTAGCACGAACGCAACCTTTGGTGGACAAACCGCCAACCTTTCGTTGACTTGGGTCCACGAAAGGATATACCGCTATGTCCACATAAAGTCAAAGCACATTTTCGTTAATAATGTAAAAAAAAATGTATTTGGTTTGACCATTTTAATATTATTGTCTGGTCTATGTAACGTACAAAAATAACCTTTCACGAAAGATTTCATTGAATTTTGAATATTACAGCAAAATCAAAATTTAGCAACTAACCATTCGTTGACACAACACGAAAACGTCAATATCTTCCCTATAACCATATATACTTTGACTCAAATGGTCGAAATAATGTTAAAACATGACTGTTGAATAGGTATATTTGAAGTATTAAGATATTTGATTGATTTTAACATTTTAATACCGAGAACTCATTTTATTCTCATTATTCATCTATCTTCTAAATAAAATCACATTACAAAACACTGTTTATCGTTCATAATGATCACATCATTAATAAATATTATATTTATTATCCATGATGGATGAAAATGATTACAAAATGTCGGTATTCCACAAATATACTCGAATATATCTGGGCACTAAAGGTTGCATAAGTGGGTATAAATAAGCATCTTGACCATTTGTGGACGATCTTTAGAGGACCAAAATTATATATTAGGAATAAAAACTGTAAAACATATTTTTATTTGCATTAAACATTTTCATTACATCAATCAATATATGCCGCATTAATAATTATTAATAAATGCCAGCCAAAAAGCACTTGGTTGGAGTCAACGAATGGTTGTAATCGTCACTATATATATATATATATATATATATATATATATATATATATATATATATATATATATATATATATATATATATATATATATATATATATATATATATATATATATATATATATATATATATATATATATACATATATATATGTATATATATATATATATATATATATATATATATATACTTTATATGGACATATGTATATGAATATTAAGTGTACGTATATATGTATATACATATATATGCATATGTCTAGTAAATTGTCCGTGCACTCTCCACGTTAACGTGTGTATAAATTGTGTAGTGTCATGTTAACATCAACATTGTTTGTGCCATGTCGTGTTCATAAGTAAATACCTCAGTTCATTATATCAACGATATTCATAAGTAAATACCTCAGTTCATTATATCAACGATATTTGAATGGCAAGCTAAATAAGCACTTATAAATACACCGGCAATGTCGTGTTTATTTTTCTTTTCACAAAACAGAAATCCTACAAAGATAGCATATTTTGTAATGCAAAAAAATATATAACCATTTTAACTATCAATGGCCTTTGGTTAAGCGTTTGTAGATGTAAAATAGTCAACCACAACAACACATCACATCAAATCACAAAGGCAAGCCACTTATAACAGTTTTTGTAGCTCATATGAACGCTTTATTAAACAAGAAATAAAACAACGATTTCAATCAAGTATGCACCGTCATTCACTGGAAGCCTTGAGGGGCAAACTCCTTGGAGCTGATTACTAGTGACACCTGGGTTGGGTTGATATTGACAGCGCATGATGCATAGAGCCAGCCTTCTCTGCTCTATGTAACCCATCATTGTCAATAGGAGGTAGAGTATCATCCAGCTGCTGGAAGAAGCCAGTGGTTATCTGAGATCCCCGGGATTGTACTTCCCCGGCCTCCGCCCGACCACCTTTGATGTAAGTTCAATCACCAATTAAACGAAAAGTCGCCTATTATTTCTATTATTATTATCATTATTACTTATTATTATAACTGTCCATTGTCATCAATTATTGGTTCGAGTGTTGAAAAACACTAAACGACGCGAACGAAATCATGTTTTGAGCTAAGTTCGTCAACAAATGGTGTGCGCAATTAAAGAAAGATTATAATGCAGCTACAAAAAACCCTGCCTTGCTAATCCTGGCGTCACTCGATTGTACCAACTATGCAATTTGAATTTCTCAAACGAGAGTGCTATATTAACAGTATTACACACTGACCTTTTACTCTAGCTATCAGAATGCTAAGCACACTATAGGCGTATAGATCTTTGTCTTTGTCCGCTATATTTACACCAGACGATATCACCTCTCTTAATAACCAACCACTGCTCCAAATGATTAATTTGCGTTGCTTATTTGTATATAGTCAACTATTGCTTATCCTTATGAGAAATGCCGGTTTGTTGCCATGAACGGTCTCTGTGGCTTTTACTCATAGATTCTTCTAACAAATATGTAAATGTAAATGACAAGAGCAACTTTGATTTCAAAGTAACATCAACGACTTTGTGTCATGGAGTATTGGTAAGCCGTAGCGATTATTATCTAGCTCCAGATTCATTTGACTGAATAATACATGAACTAGTCTGTTGTTACTACACCTCGCGTGGAGTATCCCTGATAAATTAAACATCTATTGTCCGTTATTGGCGTGCTGGGGGTCGGATATTAACTCGCCGTTAGCTTCTCGCTTTTGATGACACTGTCAATATATTGTATGCGGCAAGTAAACATAACAAAATACACTAGAATCCGACGCGCATGCATTATATGCATGGTACGTTCCTTCTGCTTATAAAATTTGGGTTCTCTGATAGTTCTAGTTGGCCGACTAAAATGATTCACAGTATCAGCACCAGATAGGTTTCGTGGTAAACCAGGTTTAAAGACCTGGTTTAAATGCTACAAGATATGCTACAATATATGTAAGTGCACAAGAAAGTATAATTAATTGACATGATTCTTATACCCCCTCTGGATTTGCGTATATCACATAGGTGCGGACATGATTACATATATTGTTCTGGGATACTTCCGAGTATATGAATAATGGTAACTAGCTGCCATTTAATTGTATGTAGGAGATAGTTGTACCATTTGAGTGAGTTTCTGGGCACGCGAGCGTAGGTGCATGTGTGTGTTATCGGTGCGTGTGGGGGACAAGCATCTTCCCTTTGCTTGTGTTACCATCTGTCATCCAGCATTCAAAATAACATTGTTTATGTCGAGATGTCATGATCGAGTACCTGCTGCACACAATGAACCACACCATAAGGTGTCGACTCATAATACAATATGATCATATTTAAGTTATGCAATGTGTTTGATCGTTTGTTTAATTTACAACAATGAGAAAGTTGTTTACAGCAAGACTACCAAGTGGAACAAACATCATGGATTCCCGGTGAAACAAATTATCCTCTTATGTTCGCTCGATTACTCAGATCATTTCACTGAAGTCTCTGCATAACCATAACTCTGCCTTCCCTGGCACACTGTGAATCAATCAAAGACGTGGCCGCTGTTATTCAATTCCATCCAAATCTTTCCACCTTACAAGTTGACATGATTTCACGAAATAGCAATTAATTCCGCCAATAAGCTCACATTATTGACTGGCAGAATTTAATTGATTAAACCCCGTCTTGCGACTTTATGATAAAGTGATCCAAAACGGCTTTCCTTCGGGTGATAATTTTCCTTCACGACGAAGACCAATAACAGTGGAATATGTTGAATAATGTAAATGTCCCCCGTGTATTAATCGGTATTCAGGACGGAC
The DNA here is from genome assembly GCA_034190875.2 of Urechis unicinctus. Taxonomy (NCBI): domain Eukaryota; kingdom Metazoa; phylum Annelida; class Polychaeta; order Xenopneusta; family Urechidae; genus Urechis; species Urechis unicinctus. Next base: position 69,841,540 of record CM067349.1, read on the forward strand.
GTCCAGTGTACTTGTGTTGATATTGCTGTTTGTAGGCCATTGCGGCGAGGCATATGAGATACACACTTCCGCATACTTACATTTCAATATCCACTGTATTGAAAGACTTATAAGCAGCATCCACCTAACAATACGTCTACTTCGTGCTTTGTCTGTCGATAATAATAAAGTTACATAATATATAGGAAACTATCGTCAAATTGACAGCTAGCCGTAGCGTAATTAAACTTCTTGGTTTGGTAAACAGCAAATGGCAGCCCTTCGTAGCTGCGAAGCATTGTAGAAGTGCTGTTTCGTACGTTCAAAATGTAACACTAAGTCATTTGTGAAGTTTTGTGTTCAATATAGATCAATCCAGTCATTGTATTCTGGTTTTTGTGGTGATGTGACAAACATGGCGCTATGAACATCTCAACAAAAATAGTACCGAAGTTCGTAAGCTTGATTGGTCAGTTAAATTTTCCTGACATCTTGGAAGCGTTGCGTTCTTTGCATGCTCAGCATCAGCATCATGTTACCCGGTCTCTTACAGTTGACAGACAATACTTTTCCATAATACAAACGGTTAACGTCTTGCTGATATCTTTAAAAACAGTTTAAGGTAAGCCAACTAAACGAGACGTGATGTTGAGGTCTTGGCTTTATTGGAATGGAGGTAATCTTGCATTGTGCATCAGCTTCGACTACAGGCAATTGCCTACTCATATCGAGCTACTTCAAAGATGTCTGGAAGATGTGGCGGACTGCTCAAGATAGATGAGGTTTGATACTTCGTAATTTAATATTTGTTCATCGCGCTAACATGTTTGATACTTCGTTAGTTAAGATGTTCATCGCACCAACATAAGTGATTCTGCGCATCAAGATTACATTTCACAGACTGGATTAATCTATATGCGCCATCGCAACAACGAAAGGCTGCCATTGATTTTTGACCAAACAGACTGGATAACTGATATCGGTCATATCGCATGTACCAATGAATAGCATACAGATAAATAAACGGGACACATTTACACTATTCTATCTAAACCAACGTTATAATGATTCGCTATGAAGGGGACTTATTGGAACTATTCGCTATGAAAGAGACTTATCACTTAATAGAAATACTTCTTGGATAATTTTCTCATAACGTCTCAAAGGTCCGCACCCACTAGTAATGGTTTAATCAAATAAATCCTCCAAACTTTATGGTCAATACTATGAGCCGATTGTCTGATGTTATATTAAGGGCGGAATGAGTTCCATCTAAGTTTAATACCTAGATTGAACGTTATCGCCAGCATCCAATAGGGATTGCTATTGGATTCTTATATGAACATATAATTCCAGATTAACATTTAGTTACTTGGATGGGGTCGCAGTTCATCAACGCACACATCCATCACCATTATATGTTGTGACCGTTATTGCACCGGTGACAAATACAGATTTGAATTAGCGCAGTGCATGGACAGAGAGCGTGTTGTATTTTGCTAAAGTTCATCACGGCTTTAGTTGAATCTATGCTTCGTGAGGTCATATGCATGCATATTATATTCACTAGTTGATCTATTAGAAAAGACAAGGCTGATTCATTTTCAAACTTAATTTTCCAAGCAGTTTTGATCTTAGCGACTATAAACACATTGCCTCGCTGATATTACCGCAGTACAGTCATTTTATCGCGTCGATCCACCTCTTGATATCAAGCTGACATTGACTGTAAACAGCAATTTCGCTGTTATGAACGGTCATACACATTGTAAGCCTAAATATGATCTTATTGTATTATGAGTCGACACGAAATGGTGAGTGTAATTCTGACTGTTCGTGTTTACTCTGTGTACAGCAGATATTGGATCATGTGGTTACGACTTGGAACGTGTTACTATGGATAGTGAATGACATTAATATGTAGTGTTTTATTTCAAACTTACTGCCGGGTTGTACCTTAAACAAGATAACAACATTTACTACGTTAGATTTACATGCTATCAGAGTGCTTGTGTCACTTTGCGGTGAGAACTAATCACATATGATGCGAACATTTACCTACCGAAGCCTTGTTCTTTGTTTTCACTAGATTTTATTGTAGCACAATCTGACGACGCGCATCTGTTTCTCTAACTAACATACTCACCACCTCGCCTATCGGAGTGAACCCTCTTTGCGTATTTGAAAGCTGGTTTCTCGCATCATGTTTCTTACGATTTGTTTGCGGCGTATGTTGCTGCACAAAGCCGGACTTTGCAAAGCTCCACTGAATCAATTAGTTGTTGCCAGAATAGGATTTACAAGCGGTTAAGTGCAGTAGTTCATCTGAATACTAGTCTTTGTTAAATTGATCACTTAATATGGAACTAACATGAGACTAAATAAGAGACTGGCTTGCTTTTTGGGAGTGTATGTCATATGCAATGTGAATTGGAGTTGCCGTAGAATATTTACTTACCGCAATTAAGCAGTCATCTTATGATGGCGTAAAATGCTTGGTTTATAATGTATGAAATTTATATTCTTTTTGCACTTAGGTCTAGCCATGTGCACGGAATTACTTTTGGTGTAAGAGACAGCATTTGCTTCATTTTCACATATTTGTACGCAAGAAAGTAAATATTGAATTCCATTTTTTTCATTCACCGTGTATGCTGATTATCTATGTGACCTACTTTTCGTGCTTATCTGCAAAGAACTGACTCTTCCTAGCATAAATGAGTGTACAGAGCTAATTAAAGTATGTCTTTATTTAACAATTACTTCTCACGCTTATTACTTACTGTATCAATACATATCATATTCTAATGTTAAAATGAAAATATATGACTGCATATTAATATACTTTCACAAGCTTATGATTTTATATCCACGTTAAACGAGCCGTTGCCCGTTTTCTCTAAGACCTAATAACATATCTCATTTTCCCCTATGAATGGGTCGGAAGAATTATGCCAGTTTGATGATGAATCATTTGGGTTTATTGAGTCCATCGTCAATGACATGACGCATGATCCATGCAGCTGAGAAGTATCAATCCCGTTTTTACCGTCGAGACAATGGATGCGCAGAATTGTGTGGTCTAGTTTCGGGGAAGCGAAGCTAGTGCTAGTACAAAGCGAGACAAGGTTATTGGGATGTTGTTTGGTAATTGCATCCCGGTGATTGCTATATCTCTTTGCCATGTAAAGTCTATTATGGTTTTCTTATATGTAGATCGCTTAGAAATATTGGATGTATTCAAACAAACCACAATCAATTGCACAAAAGGAACATTGACGAAAATTGTTCAAATCCATCTTATGAATCTTGCGGTTATATTTACATGCAACTATGTGGTACTCCTAAATAAGATCGGGACGTCTTTCAAGATGTAAGCAACAAAAATAAAACCTCAGTTGCACACTCCGGAGCAGAGAAATAGGACGTATTATTGCTTACAACTAACTTCCATTACACTGTTGGTGTTAGGATTCATACAAAACGTCAATGGGTGGATTAAGCTTTCCAAAAGACCTAGTTTTAATCTCTGGCTCATATTGTTCGACATTAATGGGGGCTGGTTAGCATATTTATCACCAATCTGAAAACAAACATACCATTAAAGGTTAATATAGGGAACATAACTATGCATAAAATATGGTTTGAATGTGTAAAGCATAAATAACATGATTGTTTCACCCGTTTGTCGTTAGAAGGTTGGTACAAATAATCATAAAATGTTATACATGCAAACGAATTTACATCTGATGCAAGAATGTAGTGTCCACCAATAACGAGTTTCAAGAGTATTCATTTCTTTCATTTGTCCATAAATAAACTTACGTAAGTTACCAGCCATTCAAAGGAAATTGTTGATACATTGAGTTATTCAATATTCATGCATTATGATTTTAGGTGCCCTGTGGGATAGGTAATGTAGATTAAACGGCTATTTTCTTACCTCTGTGCAACACATGGATCATTCTTGCGACAAGAACAAGACGAAGGTTTGCATTGATCAACGTTAACTCTCTGGACTACGATGGATTGGCCTCGATAATTCGGTAGAAGTTCTATGTAATATGTCCCCCATATGCACAGCCAATTTGGGACTGCACCGCCCTCTAAAATGATAGACTGCCAGTACAACACGATACTAAAATACCAAATAGGGGATAAATTACCAATGACAGGGCGCCTTTCCTTCTTGGTTTGTGCGTTATTAGGAACAAACGTCCCACCTGAAAGCAAAGATGCTAAATTGAGCCTTGTTCCTAACTAGACCACAAACATGCAACATTCACCACATGCCTTATAAAACTTTGTCACTTATATTTTGCACTTTTCGTAGAATACTTGCGCAGTATAAGTGTTCTCATTACAATGGCAATAGTTGGTCGTTATCGAAACAGTACGACAAAAATACCATTTCTGACAGCTTCAATTAAGAAAGTGTTCAATTAAATTCACTGGATATCAATAATATGAATAAATATATGATATATATATACATATATATTTATATATATATATATATATATATATATATATTTATATATATATATATATATATATTTATATATATATATATATAATATATATATACATGTATATATACACATATATATATGTATATATATATATATATATTTATATATATATATATATAAATATATATATATATATATATATATACACATATATATATATATATATATATATATATATATATATATATATATATATATATATATATATATATATATATATATATATACTTCATATGGACATATGTATATGAATATTAAGTGTACGTATATATGTATATACATATATATGCATATATCTAGTAAATTGTCCGTGCACTTTCCACGTTAACGTGTGCATAAATTGTGTAGTGTCATGTTAACATCAACATTGTTTGTGCCATGTCGTGTTCATAGGTAAATACCTCAGTTCATTATATCAACGATATTTGAATGGCAAGCTAAATAAGCACTTATAAAAACACCGGCAATGTCGTGTTTATTTTTCTTTTCACAAAACAGAAATCCTACAAAGATAGCATATTTTGTGATGCAAAACAATATATAACCATTTTAACTATCAATGACCTTTGGTTAAGCGTTTGTAGATGTAAAATAGTCAACCACAACAACACATCACATCAAATCACAAAGGCAAGCCACTTATAACAGTTTTTGTCGCTCCTATGAACGCTTCATTAAACATGAAATAAAGCAACGATTTCAATCAAGTTTGCACCGTCATTCACTGGAAGCCTTGAGGGGCAAACTCCTTGGCGCTGATTACTAGTGACACCTGGGTTGGGTTGATATTGACAGCGTTTGATGCATAGAGCCAGCCTTCTCTGCTCTATGTAACCCATCATTGTCAATAGGAGGCAGGGTATCATCCAGCTGCTGGAAGAAGCCAGTGGTTATCTGAGATCCCCGGGATTGTACTTCCCCGGCCTCCGCCCGACCACCTTTGATGTAAGTTCAATCACCAATTAAACGAAAAGTCGCCTATTATTTCTATTATTATTATCATTATTACTTATTATTATAACTGTCCATTGTCATCAATTATTGGTTCGAGTGTTGAAAAACACTAAACGACGCGAACGAAATCATGTTTTGAGCTAAGTTCGTCAACAAATGGTGTGCGTAATTAAAGAAAGATTATAATGCAGCTACAAAAAAACCTGCCTTGCTAATCCTGGCGTCACTTGATTGTACCAACTATGCAATTTGAATCTCTCAAACGAGAGTGCTATATTAGCAGTATTACACACTGACCTTTTACTCTAGCTATCAGAATGCTAATCACACTATAGGCGTATAGATCTTTGTCTTTTTCCGCTATATTTACACCAGACGATATCACCTCTCTTAATAACCAACCACTGCTCCAAATGATTAATTTGCGTTGCTTATTTGTATATAATCAACTATTGCTTATCCTTATGAGAAATGCCGGTTTGTTGCCATGAACGGTCTCTGTGGTTTTTACTCATAGATTCTTCTAACAAATATGTAAATGTAAATAACTTATGACAAGAGCAACTTTGATTTCAAAGTAACATCAACGACTTTGTGTCATGGAATATTGGTAAGCCGTAGCGATTATTATCTAGCTCCAGATTCATTTGACTGAATAATACATGAACTAGTCTGTTGTTACTATACCTGGCGTAGAGTATCCCTGATAAATTAAACATCTATTGTCCGTTATTGGCGTGCTGGGGGTCGGATATTACCTCGCCGTTAGCTTCTCGCTTTTGATGACACTGTCAATATATTGTATGTGGCAAGTAAACATAACAAAATACACTGGAATCCGAAGCGCATGTATTACATGCATGGTACGTTCCTTTTGCTTATAAAATTTGGGTTCTCTGATAGTTCTAGTTGGCCGACTAAAATGATTCACAGTATCAGCACCAGATAGGTTTCGTGGTAAACCAGTTTTAAAGACCTGGTTTAAATGCTACAAGATATGCTACAATATATGTAAGTGTACAAGAAAGTATAATTAATAGACATGATTCTTATACCCACTCTGGATTTGCGTTCTCAACAGATACATATGAAATATATCACATAGTGCGGACATGATTACATATATTGTTCTGGGATACTTCCGAATATATGAATAATGGTTACTACCTGCCATTTAATTGTATGTAGGAGATAGTTGTACCATTTTAGTGAGTTTCTGGGCGCGCGAGCGTAGGTGCATGTGTGTGTTAGCATCTTCCCTTTGCTTGTGTTACCATCTGTCATCCACCATTCAAAATAACATTGTTTACGTCGAGATTTCATGATCGAGTACGTGCTGCACACAGTGAACCACACCATAAAGTGTCGACTCATAATACAATATGATCATATTGAAGTTATGCAATGTGTTTAATCGTTTGTTTAATTTACAACAATGAGAAAGTTGTTTACAGCAAGACTACCAAGTGGAACAAACATCATGGATTACCGGTGAAACAAATTATCCTCTTATGTTCGCTCGATTCACTGAAGTCTCTGCATAACCATAACTCTGCCTTCCCTGGCACACTGTGAATCAAACAAAGGCGTGGCCGCTGTTATTCAATTCCATCCAAATCTTTCCACCTTACAAGTTGACATGATTTCACGAAATAGCAATTAATTCCGCCAATAAGCTCACATTATTGACCATAAGGCTGGCATAATTTAATTGATTAAACCCCGTCTTGCGTCTTTATGATAAAGTGATCCAAAACGGCTTTCCTTCGGGTGATAATTTTCCTTCACGACGAAGGCCAATAACAGTGGAATATGCTAAATAATGTAAATGTCCCCCGTGTATTAATCGGTATTCAGGACGGACGTCCAGTGTACTCGTGTTGATATTGCTGTTTGTAGGCCATTGCGGCGAGGCATATAAGGAGATACACACGTCCGCATACTTACATTTCAATGTCCTCTGTATTGAAAGACTTATAAGCAGCATCCACCTAACAATACGTCTACTTCGCGCTTTGTCTGTCGATAATAATAAAGTTACATAATATATAGGAAACTATCGTCAAATTGACAGCTAGCCGTAGCGTAATTAAACTTCTTGGTTTGGTAAACAGCAAATGGCAGCCCTTCGTAGCTGCGAAGCATTGTAGGAGTGCTGTTTCGTACGTTCAAAATGTAACACTAAGTCATTTGTGAAGTTTTGTGTTCAATATAGATCAATCCAGTCATTGTATTCTGGTTTTTGTGGTGATGTGACAAACATGGCGCTATGAACATCTCAACAAAAATAGTATCGAAGTTTGTAAGCTTGATGGGTCAGTTAAATTGTCCTGACATCTTGGAAGCGTTGCGTTCTTAGCATGCTCAGCATCAGCACCATGTTACCCGGTCTCTTACAGTTGACAGACGTTACTTTTTCCATAATACAAACGGTTAACGTCTTGCTGATATCTTTAAAAACAGTTTAAGGTAAGCCAAACTAAACGAGACGTGATGTTGAGGTCTTGGCCTTATTGGAATGGAGGTAATCTTGCATTGTGCATCAGCTTCGACTACAGGCAATTGCCTACTCATATCGAGCTACTTCAAAGATGTTTGGAAGATGTGGCGGACTGCTCAAGATAGATGAGGTTTGATACTTCGTAATTTAATATATTTTGTTCATCGCGCTAACATATTTGATACTTCGTTTGTTAAGATGTTCATCGCACCAACATAATTGATTCTGCGCATCAAGATTGCATTTCACAGACTGGATTAATCTATATGCGCCATCGCAACAACGAAGGGCTGCCATTGATTTTTGACCAAACAGACTGGATAACTGATATCGATCATTTCGCATGTACCAATGAATAGCATACAGATAAATAAACGGGACACATTTACACTATTCTATCTAAACCAACGTTATAATGATTCGCTATGAAGGGGACTTATTGGAACTATTCGCTATGAAAGAGACTTATCACTTGATAGAAATACTTCTTGGATAATTTGCTCATAACGTCTGAAAGGCCCGCACCCACCAATAATGGTTTAATGAAATAAATCCTCCAAACTTTATGGACAATTCTATGAGCCGATTGTCTGATGTTATATTAAGGGCGGAATGAGTTCCATCTTAGTTTAATACCTAGATTGAACGTTATCGCCAGCATCCAATAGTGATTGCTATTGGATTCTTATATGAACATGTAATTCCAGATTAACATTTAGTTACTTGGATGGGGTCGCAGTTCATCAACGCACACATCCATCACCATTATATGTTGTGACCGTTATTGCACCGGTGACAAATACAGATTTGAATTAGCGCAGTGCATAGACAGAGAGCGTGTTGTATTTTGCTAAAGTTCATCACGGCTTTAGTTGAATCTACGCTTTGTGAGGTCATATGTATGCATATTATATTCACTAGTTGATCTATTAGAAAAGACAAGGCTGATTCATTTTCAAACTTAAATTTTCAAGCAGTTTTGCTCTTAGCGACTATGAACACATTGCCTCGCTGATATTATCGCAGTACAGTCATTTTATCGCGTCGATCCACCTCTTGATATCAAGCTGACATTGACTGTAAACCGCAATTTCGCTATTATGAACGGTCATACACATTGTAAGCCTTAATATGATCTTATTGTATTATGAGTCGACACGAAATGGTGAGTGTAATTCTGACTGTTCGTGTTTACTCTGTGTACAGCAGATATTGGATCATGTGGTTACGACTTGGAAAGTGTTACTATGGATAGTGAATGACATTAGTATGTAGTGTTTTATTTCAAACTTACTGCCGGGTTGTACCTTAAACAAGATGGTCGCTTAACGAATCGTTTCAATATTTTAGCTCGTTCATACAATTTTGAAGGACCAACTCAGGTCAACGTTGTTTGTATTTTAACCGAGACTTGTCAGTCAAAATAAAGTCATAAACGAGTAACTAAACCACTAGATATCATCGAAATACTAAGCTCTTTACTGTAAGGGTTTTTTGTTTTGTTCGTGATCCGTGACATGCAGGACAAGCTCATGTCACTGGGTTCGACGATTAGAATCATTTGTACAGGACAATTGTACGATGATGGAATTTCTAGGACACCTTGGGTTGTATCAAGTGGGTGATTAGACTAAATGGGCGCGGTCCAAGCATTATAATTATCTTCTTTGATCACCGACGCGATATCACCAAGTTGTTGAAAGCGTAAAACCCAAATGTTGCAGATTATTTCTGCAGATAGACGATCCATGGCAGATTGTATTTTTTTAAGAATACAGACCAAAGATAACAACATTTACTACGTTAAATTTACATGCTATCAGAGTGTTTTGTGTCACTTTGCGGTGAGAACTAATCACATATGATGCGAACATTTACCTACCGAAGCCTTGTCTGTTTCTCTAACTAACATACTCACCACCTCGTCTATCGGAGCGAACCCTCTTTGCGTATTTGAAAGCTGGTTTTTTGCACTAATGTTTCTTACGATTTGTTTGCGGCGAGTGTTGCCTCTAAGCGTACTTTGCAAAGCTCCACTGAATCAATTAGTGGTTGCAGAATAGGATTTTCAAGCGGTTAAGTGCAGTTTGCATCTGAATATAGTTTTGTTAAACTATCCCGGACTTTGCTAAAAGCTGCACTGGCCGAGTGTATGTCATAATGCAATGATTAATTGTGTGGCTTGCCAGAATAGGATTTACAAGCAATTTAAGTGCAGTAGTAGTTACCACAATGAAGCAGTCATCTATAATGGCGTAAAATGCTATCTTTGTTTATAATGTATGAAACTTATATTCGTTTTGCACTTAGGTCTAGCCATGTGCACGGAATTACTTTTGGTGTGAGAGACAGCATTTGCTTCATTTTCACACATTTTTACGCAATAAAGTAAATATTGATTTCCATTTTTTTCATTCACCGTGTATGCTGATTATCTATGTGACCTACTTTTCGTGCTTATCTGCAAGAACTGACTCTTCCTAGCATAAATGAGTGTACAGAGCTAATTAAAGTATGTCTTTATATAACAATTACTTTTCACGCTTATTACTTACTGTATCAATACATATCATATTCTTATGTTGGAATGAAAATATATGACTGCATGTTAATATACTTTTACAAGCTTATGATTTCATATCCACGTTATACGAGCCGTTGCCCGTTTTCTCTAAGACCTAATTACATATCTCATTTTCCCCTATGAATGGGTCGGAAGAATTAAGCCAGTTTGATGATGAGTCATTTGGGTTTATTGAGTCCATCGTCAATGACATGACGCATGATCCATGCAGCTGAGAAGTATCAATCCCGTTTTTACCGTCGAGACAATGGATGCGCAGAATTGTGCGGTCTAGTTTCGGGGAAGCGAAGCTAGTGCTAGTATAAAACGAGAGAAGGTTATTGGAATGTTGTTTGGTAATTGCTTCCCGGAATCTGTTGAGCTATTGGGATTGATTGTGGTCCTAGTTGGTTAACTGCAGACAGATCATAATGATTTGGGGAAGTGCAGCAAGTGCTAGTTGAGCAAGTGCTGTTGGATGTTGTTTGTAATTGGTTTTCCGGGATCTGTTGAGCTATTGGGATGGCTTATTATCTGTCTGGCAATAACTAAGCTGCAATATATGCATGATACCAACTGTCATTAACCAACACAATCGCTTCCTTCTTGATCTTCATATCTTAATGGCCCACACATGCCGTGTACATCCTTATCAAGCGCTCGACCGTCACCAAATAATGGTTTGTGTACCTATGTTTTGTTCATGACAGCTCTCATGAAATTAGATAATGAAATTAGATATAGTTACAGCGTGAAAATGGGATTTATCCAATGCTTGTATATTTACTTATTGCTACCTCTTAAATCATAGTTGAGTTGCTGGACAAACGGCAATTCAACCATCTTGGTTAGAAGCAATGATAGCTCAATATATCAAAGATCAATACATGCAAATAATTCAGAGGTACATCCATCTTTATGTCATCATGAAATTTCTCTTAGATGTCTATTTCACGAATCGTCTGCGTTTTGTACTGCTTTGTTTGCATTGAATGGACAGTTGATGTGATCCAATCGCTTAACGATTTATATGTTATGTTGTGGTCAGTGATATGAGATGACTGACTAAGCGAACACAAGCTAGCTGATCACTTCTTTCATATCGATGATTGATGTTCCGCCACGTAGCATATATAAGTCACCCCTCGATATAAGGTGCCATATTAACGCTTCCAAACCTGCTGTCGCCCTGTGACTTGATATGTTTGTATTCGCCTCGCACCTTAATTGGCTTGCAATACTCAGTTTGCACTGAATTGGTTTTACATAGGTTTTATCTGTAGTGTGTATGTTGTGAATAATATAGGGAACCACTCTTTCCATTAAAGCATTGTGTAATGAAACCAATTTTAAATCTCGCTGAGGTGTTTTTATTGATTGTACATAAGTCAAATAACGCGAGAGTGGAACGTTATTCTGCTGTTACCATTGCACTATATAAAAAAGCACAATATTGTTACCGGCCACAACATTGGCTGAGCACTACAGCGGCGAAGTGACTTTTCCCTCATATAATGACTACTATAAAAACAGAAAAACTGCATTTAAGCGGAGCGTTCTGTGACTTTGGCACCATACCCTTTGCGCTCAGTCCGTTTTGTTGCAATTGACTGGTTATTCCTCTCACGTTTGACCACCGAAATCTATCAAGCTCATGTCAAGTACGACGATTTGTCACAATGACTGGAATCTGTTGGAAAATGTGTTTGAAGATTCGCCCTCTTTGTGTATGCATGACAGAGAAGCTTCAACTATCAAACATGTTTACGCATCTGTCATATCCGCAATAAAAATTTCGTTGTTAAACGATTCCCGTTAGAGGTCGGGGATACGTCAAACCTTTATCGTTCGGTAGAACTTATTGCTTGAAGATTGTATGTAATAAGTGTAAGGTGGGTTATATGCCACGCAATCGATTTCCATACATAACAAATGGATAAGGAATAACCCGGATAGATACATGTTTCTTGTCACTCGTTCTTGCTTACCTTTGGAAATTAAGCTCTCAACAGCTGCTATTGGCGAATTAGTTGTGTTTTGGATTGTCAATAGCCACATCTTATGGTTGAGATGAATAATATTGTTTATATCTTTGGGTCGTAACAATCCAACTAAACAATTCGATGTAAGGTCGACATGCTCTTTTATAATTGACATCAACGGTTGATCATAGCACTATATTCACATATAATATTGCTCTAGATCACGCTACTAAGCCATAATGACGATCTACCTAATCATCTTTACCCTTCTATAGCGACAGTATTTAAATGCCCTCTATCAATTGTGTTATCTTCAACCGACACTAGATCCATCTTTCTGATGCGTTGCACTCATTAACACTTCGTATTTGACCATATCTCCCTTTCCACTAAAATATTCGATTAGATGTAGATCGCTTCATATCTCTGTTATGGTGACCGTCCTTGCTCTTTCGAGAACTCTATTGTGTTTTCATATGTGTAGATGGTTTAGAACTTTTTGATGCTAGACGTTTCAAAACAACCACAATGAAATTGCACACAAGGAACATTGAAGTAAACTGTAACCACCCATCTTATTAATCCTGTTGTTATATTGACATGCTTCTATGTTGGGTGCTACGCGATTCGATCATGATGTGCCAAGTAACTATTAAGATTTATCACGGCATTACATGTATTCATTCTGTTTAGAGATAACGCGAAATGAGGTATGTAATCAGGCGAGAAAACCAATAATAGAAATATCAAGAGAATATTTACTGCAAAATAAGGTTTGGAGGCGTATTCAAGATCAAAGCAACGAAAATAAAACTTTAGTCGGACACTTTGAAGCAGAGAAATAGGATATCAATTATAACCTTCGGTTTGTATGATTATTTCCAAGTGTATGTATATGAGTTTATAGCTATGAAAAAAACTGTGAATAAAAATAACCATTCCTAGTTCAACTTTGCTGATTCTACATGACCTCTCCTACATTCAGTCTTTTCGGTTTGTCGTTAGTTAATAAATCTGACGCCGCTCGAGTTAAGTAATAGAATAAGCTTACGTCACATGGCAAGACGTTCAAAAACATTTCTGATAAATGTAGTAAGTTATTCATTGAACATGTATTACGCAATGGATTGCAATGTATGTAGATATGGTTATTTTCTGACACATTTTTGACAAGGATAAGACCAATGATCGTATCGAACATGGACCGCGATTGATAAGCCTCGATTAGTGGGTAAAAGTTCCATATATGGTCCCGAAGTAATAACGGTACAGTTTGAGTTGCATCGTCCTCTTGTGTAAATATTTTAGGATGCATGTTTAATAGAAAATACCAAATAGGGGTTAAATAATGATTAAAGCTGGATAATAACACACAGTGTTGACTAAACTATAATTGTCAGATATATCTAGGCTCGACTTAAATGTAAAAATATATACATTATTACTTTGTTAAACAAACTAAACAATGTAGCACACCACATCCCTTATAGATTGCTGTTTTATCACACAACGCCTTTGCAAATATTTCACAGCTAGTCCACCTCACATTCGAGTGACATACATTTCTCATAAAGCAAGCCAGTCTCTAATTAATTTCAAAGTTAGTCTCTTTATATAGGATGAAGGGTGTACAGTTTGTAAATCAAACACACTGTGTGTCTAGCTGTGCATGGTCCATGGAGCCATTCAATACCTTTTATCATCGATAACCATCGGTTAGAATTTTCCAAATTGAAAACACCAATAAATAATCGTCAATTACAACAATACTAAATAACCAAGACAAGCCATTTGTTATAATGCCTGTGCCTCCTGCGATTACTTAAGGTGACACGAAATAAGACAACACATTCAATCAACTTTGCAACATTATATACTGGAACTCATTCTGACACAAATCCTTGGAGCTGATTGATGGTAATACCTGGGTGTGGTCTTTATTTGCTAGATGCATAGAGCCAGCCATGTCTGCTTCATGCCATCAATCATTGTCAATAGCTGATAGGGTGTCATTGAGATGTAATCCGAAGTCCTCGTGATAGCACTTCTCCTGTCCCATAGTGTGCACATTTCATGTGTATCTAATTTTCAAATACGCCAAAAGGCAAATATTATTATAAATGCCACTCGTCATTTTTAAGACAGAAAAAGACGTGAATGAATTTATATCTCACCAAACAAAGGCTAATACCGTAGGAAATCACCAACAAATGTTGTTTTTTATTGCAATACAGCAATAAAACAAAGTTACTAGCAAACAGCGCGCACAACATACTAAAGGCGTATGCATCATAATCGTTGTCTGCAATGTTTTATATCAGACGATACTACATTTCTTAAAATATGGCAGCGGTGTCAACGAACTAGCTTATCTTGGCTATTTAAGTTCAAATACTTATTGCAAATAGTAAGAGAAACAGTGGCTGTTCGCTGACTTAATCTTGATTAACCAATCCACTCTTATTATTGACCATAAAGCTGGCAGGGTTGATTTGATTAAACCATGATGTGTAGATACAGACTCAAGTTTTTTACAATTAACACTAGTATATTTTGAATAATGTAAATGTTCCACGTATATTTAT
This sequence comes from Urechis unicinctus, assembly GCA_034190875.2. Taxonomy (NCBI): domain Eukaryota; kingdom Metazoa; phylum Annelida; class Polychaeta; order Xenopneusta; family Urechidae; genus Urechis; species Urechis unicinctus. The sequence goes on from CM067349.1 coordinate 69,856,635, forward strand.
CGGCATATAATGTTTTAGTACTACAATACGACCGGTAGGCCATTTTGCCCAAAACCTATTAATGAGCGTTGCATGGGAAGGCGACCAAATACAGCACGCAGCTAACAACGCGCCTGTGTGTCGATATTTTTAGCACTTTCGCAATGGTCAAATTAGCAGCTGGTCGTATTGACAACTAACTGCGAGCCCCAAATGGGTCTCGTGGAAGCCAATAAGAGGTGAATGGGACCCACACGACCTGCGGGCCCGTAGACCACCCTAGAGAAAATCGTGAGGGCCCTTTACGACTGCCAACGGGCCGTCAATGGGCGTGAACCCGTAAGGGGTCCGTGTTGGAATGTAGTGCATGTTTAACTTTTGGCCACAAGCTCTACGAGGCCCGTACGTGGCACAACATCGTCCAAAATCGTAAGGGCTCCCAGATTTTCGGCCCTGGCGGGGCTCGTAGACAGCCCGTAAGTCTCATGTGACATAGTCATAACCGTAGAACAGTATAATTTACCCCGGATCAATAAAAAGGAATTTTCCAATCAATACGATAAATTTATACATGCTAAATAGCTGTATAATTTATTTCTTCCATATAATTTTCATTCAGTATATTCAAATACTGACAGATCGATACTATGAAAGTATTACGACCTTGGCAATCAGAAATAAACAGAAATAAGTATCATGACGTTTTGTTGGCGATGATTAAATATCCTTAGTCCTCCACTAGAATGTACTTAAGTGGATTTATACGTATTTCTAAGATAAATTTCTGAAGCCGCTCATACAATCTATTTACATAGATCATTAAGCTAAACGGATCAACACACCCGACAGCAATAAAAATAGCGCTTTGTAGCGTTGATGTCGATACCGATCACACTTGCATACTTAAGTACACAGTTGTGCAATGAGTTAAAAGTAAGTGCATTGCATGTGCATTGCGGCAAACATTATTGGCAATCTGGATCATGCCTTAAGTAGAATACTTCGTGGTTTACACCTGCATAGATTCAACAAAGACACATTGTAAATTGATATTTTCATTATGGACTCAATCTATTGCCATCTGTACTGGTAATGCAGTCCGACTCAATAAATTCAGAACGCCCAGGTAAAATGAAGATGGCGACGGGGTATCACAGCGTCCATTAATAGTTAGGTAGCGAACGCTGTAAATACACCCTCGGAATATTGGCAAGGATCATGTTATATTAATATAACCGACTCAGCAATTTGCCCGACAAATTCCGTGACGCTATGTAGGCAGCGCCCCCTACGTTTGTGGAAGTTACTCGACGCGCAGCAACCAACTTCGTTATGACTTGCGAGTATGTCTGACTGGAAGTCAAACACAAATGGACATTTCTTCGCTGCCACTAACTGTTTAAATTGACGAAGGCCTTTCCAACCAGGAAATGAATGTTCTAGCATATGTTTCTGGCTACATTGCCAGGGAATTAAGTGAAAAGTTGTGTGCAACATGCCGAAACAAAATTTCTGTAGTCAATAATATAAATGATCCTGCATATCATTTTGTTCATCAGAAGAATTACCAAAGTGCAAATGAAGGGCTCATTGTCACAGTATTATACTGAAAGCAAGTGATAGCCAGGGTAGTAACCATTCTTGCTAAAGAGGTCTCATTAGATCAACTCCAATGTGAATCAGGCAGGTGTCATGCTTTGGTAATATGTATTATGGTGAACATCAGGTTGTATCATTCCCTGAGAGAGGATAACTGTAAGTTAAGGGACCATAAGGAGAGAAAAAATCGTAAGACATTGACATTTACCCACACATGAAAATCTGTGCTCTTATTTGTTTAATGTGCTGTTGTATGTGTAGATTTCCGAAAAATTCAGTATTGATATTTGTTTACTTAGTTCCTTGGAAGCCCTCTATGGTAGATGTACAAGGACTATTCTATCATAAATCCACACACACTATATAACTACTGCACTTAGATTGTTGTGGTGGGGGGAGCTTGTCGATCAAAGGTGTCCCTGGATATACTGTTAGAATGGTCGGTTGTAATGATCTTAATATATATTTATGTTGGGTGATCATTTAGTAATAAAATAAAATGAATAAGTTGGAGAGAGTAATCAAAAACCTTGCAGCTAGTTTGCTGTGAGAGATAAGACATATATAGAGTTGACAAATGGGATTATATACTGATATATGCTTCAAACGTTCATAACAAAATATTGTAGTTAATAAATCGTCAAACAAATTGAATACAAGGTGTCAATAGTAATTGGTTTTGTTTTTATGTATTGGCTCTATTAAAAAAGTCGTTAATTTTTAGAAATACAGCGGTATTTTTGAGTACGTACCATCGCCGATCGATCTTGTACCATTGAGCCACGCGCTTTTGTTTACATTTTAGCTTTCACGAAACCAGGTGGCGCGCTGGTCGCGAGCTTCACAACAGAAACGTCCGAGTCGGGTATCTTATTATAACAAGATTTTTGATATTGGTGCGTTATTGACACCACTTATGTTATTACTATCAGAAGCACGGGTTGAACTTGTATGTTATCATATTGCAAAAACGCAGTTAATATCGCACACGTCGTTTGTTCATAGATAACTCAATATTATTCATCAACAGCTGACTCCCTCTTTGAATAACATACATCCTCATCCATTATGCACATAATTTGCATGCTCTTGACAAAATGCATGTGAAATCATAACGAGCACCTTCATCTTGCAAAATGCATCAAACGTTAATTGCTTTATTTCAACTCCGATAACTGATAACTGGATGATCGAAATATATATTTTAAATGGTCCCAATCTAGTTTCGTCCGCTAAATTTGCATCACCTTGGCATACAACGAATCAGATGCAACAGCTGCTTATCAATTGAGCTCCGAATTCTAGAAGATGATATATGTTTCGTCACAGACTCATCAAGCAATAAGAACCAAAACAAAAATAATACAATACAGATACATATCATATGGAGGCGCATGGCTTTAGAATCGCCAAGTAGTAATGAACGGGGCCTATTTAACCATGGCGTTAATTGCATAGCATATCACTTTCATTTCCCTGGCAGCTGTTCTCTTGAACTGGTACCTGGCATATTTTCAAATATGATACCGGGTTTTATTGCAATTCTTAGGAACCATAGGTGAGCAAATTATGACTATGATGGGATCAGTTTACCGTTGTGCCTCTATGATGGTGGAGCAAACAAAATACATCGATGGAAAAACACGCTATTGATTTTGAGTTACACACACAACACGTCAGCATCCCGATCGGTAATTAACATATCAGAATGTGTCTAGCTTTCATCGTGTAATGACATGAACTGCATGTTGGTTGTGTTCAGGTTGTTTTGCAATTTACAAACACCCATCATTTCATGTGTCATTTCCAACCTCAACATGCAATGTTATTAGTTTATGCATTAATCCATGGATATGTTTTACTCTTTAATGAGCGCATAATACGATCTCAATAATCCTCCTCTATTCAAACTATCTAAGTGAATCACAATAATCTTTCTGCCGAATTCGGGATCCATTTACGATATATGTTTTGAGCAACGTGGTTTACAAAAAATAAACAAGACCATCAATTATGCGATCAGTTGTACATCTTAACTCTTGTTACTGAAAACGTATTGCTTTGCAATAATCGCTTGACGCAGGCTTTAGATGGCTTGCATGGGACACTGGTAAATAAACCTGAAACAAAACACTGGCAACGTTTATCTTCACACAAAACAAGCTATCCATCCTGATGAGATGCATGAGCGGTTTTATAATTGACGATGCTATTTTTTATAGGCCTTTGCGAGTACCACGTGGTGAAATACAGGCTAGGAAATCATCCTCTTACTTTGAACTTCCCCTTTGTTGAAACGACATGGTCATTCATGAAAGCACAAAGAATACCGATGTTC
>CM067349.1:69863050-69903050 GCA_034190875.2 Urechis unicinctus
TAACAGTTTGCTGGTTGACTGTACAATAATAACAATAAGCTTTGATACCATAGCATATTTCAGACTTGCCAATTCTTCAGCAAAGTGTTGGGTTTTATACAGGAATAGAAATCCGAACATGTTCATATATTCTTGCAATGCAGAGCCATTTATTGCCACATCAATGAAAAAGTGGTCCATTGAAAAACCTAATGAATAATAGCCAATCGAAGCAATACATCACACTAAATTACCAAGACATGCCACTTATCGTGGCTCATGTGGTGTCCGAGAACGCTTCATCTAACATGAATTGGTGCAAAACTTTCAATCAAGTCCGAAACATTATTCACTGTAAGCCATTCGGAAGCAATTTTTTGTAGCAGATTAATGTTGACATATGGATGTGGTTTAGATTTAAAGCACTTGATGCAGGGATGGTGATCGTTTCACAATTAATGAACCATATAATTTATGAACCATATAATTTATGAGCCGTTAAACATGGAGTGATTACCTTGATGGTGCCATCCATTTGCCCTCCTCTTAATCACAATCAATATACATCGGCTATCGGGGCTACCATAAGCCCATTCACTGAACCCTGGTTTTAGTTAGCAGACAAAATGTTGCATGTATTCTACACTGTATAAGAAACTTAAAATGAATGCATGCCACAAACCAATACTACTAAAAGACGCGTTTCAACGGAGGGTGCAGATTTAAGCCAAGGATATATAACTCGAGCGTATACCATGGTGCAGATGCTCTTCATACATATCTGCAGTAATGAACTGAAACATTTTCGTGTTACGCTTTGAAAAACGCAGTGATATTGCAACTGTTATAGATAAGGATGTTTTGTTTGGACATCACCATAACCCACGTGATACAAACGCGGGATGCCATCCTCGGCTATCATCATGTGAAGTCAGGATGCGCTTCCTCTGCAAATACTTCTGATCATTGAACCCCGTGACATAAGCTCGATGAATTTTCTACGTTATAAGTGACCGGAAGTACTAACCATTGACGAAAAACCGAAGGCAAGAGGCGCTCTTTACAAACCGCATGTTATAAATATATTATGACCGGTCAGACTCAAATCAAAAAGCATGTTGACTTTAAAACTGGTCATCCACTGAAAATATCAAAATTATCTTCTATACGGACGTCGTGTTTAAGGGAAAACCCGGCAGAAGTTTGTATAGACCCTCTGCATATTAATGCCATTCATCATACTAGATAACACGCTCTGCGTCACATGATCAAAGACCTGATGCACACAAAATAAACATGAAAAATCAGAATAACTCCATGTCTTGTCGACTCATAATACAATTAGATCTAACGGAAGGCTTTTAATATGCATGACGGTTTATAATAGGAACAAAAAATGAGAGAGCCGCCTACCGGGGGAAGTAACATCTTTCCGCCCCGCTGAAACCAATTAGACTCTTATGTTCGACGATTACCCTGCTCAATTTACTGAGCAAACATTCAAGATATAGGGGTCGTCAATTCTCTACATAACCATTACTCGGCCTTCACTGGCATACTTTGTTGCAAACAAGGAAGAAGTCGGTGTAATCAAATTATGTTGCGAATGTTACCATCTGACAAACTCGCATTATAACGAAATAGCAATCGATCCCGCCGTGTTGATTCCATATAAGACTACTAACTGAGACATGCAGCTATCGTGGAACTGCCTGAGCGCACCGTCATATTTTCTATCACTCCTATGCTCATTCAATGCCTGCGAGATCGAGTTAGAGTATGTCTTTGGAATAATGGACGCAGTTTTAGAATGGCAAGCGTCTACGTCTGTGGGTATGACACGACGGTCGAATTGGCACCTTGTCTTGGCGACAACAAACTGCATCAGGCGTATGGGATAACAGCTATACCATTGCATACGCCCAATCAACGGGTTTAATCGAATGCGAAATATCTGGAAACAAATGCCGAGATCTTTACTAAAACTAATTCAAGTAAAGCACAATAGTAAGCAGTTGATCATGGATTTGCATGCATAATTCTTCGGCATACATTATATTCAATTGCAAGTTATTATGATTTTGACCATTATTCCGTCATGGCAGAAGTTGTGGAATGCGTGCAGACCATTGCAAGTAGTACTTGTAGTGCAGTCCGACGTAATAAATCAAGAATGCCAAGGTAAACTAAGGATGGCGACTGGGTATTAAAGCAAGCATCAATAGTTCTGTACACAAAGCCATAATAACACCTTCGTGATATTGCAACATGATTAACATTAAATACGTCATGCTCTCAGCAAAACAACTCGCCGGACCAACGCATTATGACGGGGCGTTGAGATCGCACTGCAAAAGCGCACTATCAGAGACAAAGCATTATAATTCATGAACAATTCATTCTAATTGGTTAATTGAGTTCTCGACCTGGGATAAGTGTTACTGTTTCTTCACAGATTCACCGAACAATCCAAAACAAACAAAGAAATAATAAAGACTTTTTGATTCTCTGTTATAATCCTTGATGATACATGGCCAAATCGTGCGGTTCATAAAAGCATATGGCGATGGGGCGATATTTTCAAACCAGTTAAACACACTGTTTGTTAGATTGGGAATGGTTTTGAAAGCGGAACATACTATCTGTTAAATATGTTCCTTATAAAATACACCAAGCTGACACATGACACATATAGGATGATATATCTCATCCAGCTGATATGTTACTGAATTATTAACAAATCTCGTATTAAGGGATATATTTAAAACAGACAAGTCCTCAGATGAATTACCGCACTAAAAAGGTGATCAAAACTACTTTAGTAACCACTAATTCATACACCTAAGCTCCGCATTGTCTCACCAAGAGCAGCTACGTGCGGCAGATAAACCCAGCGTAACATACGGTATGACCAAAGCGCTTATAGCTACGACAAGAGAGCTCACGCTGACTTGCTAGGCGGTATGTTAATGAGTGAAAATCATGCCCGCCGACATGTGGTGCTCCCATTTTGCCAACAATAGTGCATGGGACTGTTGATCCAACGTCACGGGAAACTACACATAGCGGCTAGTGTTGAATGCCATTCATTAGCACTAAATCATCAATGACCGTGGATTTGAGTTTGTACATGGACAAAACTAATGAATTATAGTCAACCCCAACAATATATCATACTTAATAACTAAGACAAACCACTTATCAGAGTTTATTCACCTCCTGCTAATGCTTCAAAATAACTTTAAATAAAGGAACTTTCTCAATCAAGTTCACAACATTATTCACCCGGAGCCTGTGGAAATAAATCCTAAGAGCTGATTATTGGTGGCACCAAGGTGTATCTTTAATTTAAAGCTCTAGCAGCATAGATCCAGCCTTGTCTGCCCACTACCATCCATTATTGTCAATAGCTGGTAAGTTGTCATCGAGCTGTTTGGCAAAGTCAGTTGTTATCTAAGGTTCCTGTACCTGCTCTTCTCCTGCCTCCACCCGATAAAGCGTAATATATGTTCAAAAACATAAACTGCCGATTATTATCATAACTGTCTGTTATCATCATTTAGTGTTATGACAGTTTGAAAACGCAATAAAAGAGACATGAGTGATATTATGTCTCATTAAACTTAACCGAATGAAGTAAACAATCAGTAACATATATTGTGCTTCATTGAAAACACCCCTGCAATGCTCTATACCTCATTTGACCAATAACTAACGTCGCTTGATGGTATCAGCTATGCCGTTCTAACGGTACAAAACGAAGTGTTGTATTAACGGTATTACATTAAGACGTTTTTACATGAGCTGTCACAATGACCAACACACTTTTCGCGTATAAATCATTATCTTCGTCTGCAATATTGACATCAGACGATGCCACTATTCTAAAAAAAAAGACCACAGTTTCAACGAATTAGTCTCTGTTTCGTATTCAAGTACAAATAATTATAGCATATCAGTTAAAGAAACAGCTGTGCTTGATTCCATAAACAACAACCGTGGCTTTCACCCCGAATACTTATTTTGCGTAATCTTTCACAAATATTTCTGATCGTCGAACCAAGTGATTTCTGCTTGAGGATCCAGAATTACTTAGTCGAATTTACAACGCATTGGCTAAGATCATAGAACATGGTATTCGATTGCAGAGCTGTTTAGTTAAATGACATATCGCATGTTATAATCTCACTATGAATGGTAAATCTGTCAAAATAAAAGGACGCTGACTCGAGTTGATTGATTACACTGTTGGAAATAGACAACAAATATTAAAACGATATTTTACGCGAACAACTTGTAGAATGAAGAAGAATAGATTTGCAATACCTCCTGCATATTTAAGTCACTCTCTATTCAACACCAATATATTCAGTGCGCTAATATATTCTGTTTTACTCATATGCTCATTCAATGATTGTGCGAGTGGTTGACAGTAAGATGTTGGTGGGAGAATGTAGTGTTAGAATGATATTTACATAATAACCTCTGATAATACCAGCATAACACCAGGAGAGAAGTCGCAGCAATAGAATGGCACCGTGAGCGTAGGACATAGCTAGAATTGGATACATCTGATCACTGTATCCCGATGATGATTCACTTGACGGAACGACATTACCTTCGTATGATCTAGTAGTAAAGATAAATCAATAAAGTAGATTTAACCATAGGCATATCCTCTAGCAACGTTAATATACACTCATTGCACTTTTGAAGGTTAAACGTAACTTCAACAATAACGGCTTCAGGGAAGTCCACTTAAAACCGAACATTTTAATGGATAAATGTTGATGCCAAGTAATCAGGTTTCTTCTTCAACGAAATGGACAACTTGCATAATCAACATACCATCTGAATTAATTGAGTATCAGTATATATTAATGAAATAATGACACCTGGAGCTTTCTATGTTGTGTATGGTTCCTCATTAACCATATTTGACCAACTTGATTACATCGCTTCCATCGTAACAGCAGGTTTATCATAAAGAAAGATTTCGATGGGCTCATAGGACCTAAATCAGAGGATGAAATATTCAGTCATCAGGCAATAATGGTATAAAGGTCATTGCAGCTAAAAACAATAAACACGTTTTTTAACTCTTAGTACTTCGTTTCATTAACTTTCTTTTATCTCTCTTTTGTCATGATGATTTCTTTCGTTCGGTTCATTATCATGTATGCCGGATATACATAAAGAGCAATGCGTCAATCCCTCAGTTTCCCATTCCCAGGACAGTGACCAGATGAATACGACCTTCATCACGCCATAAACATTGTCTCCAAACAATCGATATATATCTGCAACAGGTTTTCGCACATTGGAATCGAATCGACAACCTGCTGGTCGAAAGGCGACACAGCTTACCATAACACCGTGTAAATCGGCTGGGGTCATCATCGGCGACACAGAGCAGAATGGTCTGGAATCTTGATATTTCCGTCACAACTGTCTTCTCTAATTGTTTGTTTATGCCACATCCATCGATGATGCAATTCTTCTTTCATCTGAACTCAAATTACCGAAAACTGATTGCATTTCTGATGAATAGTTAATTCCACCAATCGCTTGATCGAGGCAATAGCTGGGATTCGCGCCGCATGGTAAAAAAAAATTAAGACAGTTTTCTTCATGCTAGACAAGCAATTCATCTTGAGCAGAAGTTTTAAAATCCAAGCCGCGTCAGTCAGCCTATCATCCAAATCATCAACTCATACCACGTGTTCAAAAACGGCTTACAAATAATCCTCTTCGTCTCAACTTCCTCTTTGTCGAAACGACATGGCCTTTCACGCATGCGCAAAGAGCGCCAATCTTCAAACACTTTTTCAAGCTGATTCCAAGCCATGTGACAGATCGACGTTTCCTGGTGACATGAGCATGAGAAATTCTCGACCTCATACGTGACCGGAATCGCCAAATAAACTAAGAGGATAGATTATGTGCAGCGCTCGGGTTCACAGCAAATGTTTTGAAGAGAAAGCTCCCGATTATTGATTGTCAACTGGCATAAGTGTGACTTTTTCTAGTTCCGGTAAAATGAGTGACATCGGGAACCTGACGCCGATTGTAACTAGTGACATTGAGACACTACTATGCCACAGTACTACGTATAACCCTCGCCTTAGTTAAAAAGACCTTGATGCATCCAATTAAATTCTAACAAAATTACCATATAGTTATGTCAAAACGGGAATGCTGGGACGACCGTTACTTCTCAACGCAATGTGGTCGCTGGCGTGTAACTCGGCTGGAAATAAGATGATTCATAAGCGGTTCATCTAACTAAATTGACATAGCGTCCATTATCGGTCATCGGTCATGTTGTGGGTGCTGCCTTATGCAAAATACAGGTAACGCATATTCACAGATGCAGGGAAAGAACATATGGCATGAGCAATGATTGACGCATGTTCGTAAAATTCTAACGTTCGACAAAAAGAGAAAGGTGTGCGCACAATGTTTTTTCCCTCAAGGCACCAAGGGAAAGCAAAGCAAATTATGTTGGCAAATGGCAGTTTTCGATTTTAACAGAAGTAATCAATTATGACTGTGATGAACTGTGGTATCTAAAATATTGATTTCGCCAGCTCGGTTATTGACCTACTATAGTAAAATTGCAGGCAAACCAGCTAGATATAATTGATTGATTGATCTGATCAGTCTGTGGTAGTGTAGCTTCCTGTACATCTTCAATCAGACTAGTTAGAATATGGCTCATGATTTTAATCTATCCTGATAACCCTTAATTACCTAATTATCTATAATTATATATGCTCCACTTCCACTCAATGATATCATAGCTGCTGTACATAAACGGATCCATCACGAAAGAAGCGCTGATAAATTAAATAAATATTCTCCTGGGAATAAATTAAACATATCATATACGTATAATATATTATATTAATTCGCATCAAATATGGTGTTATAGATGAATAAATAAAATACTGCTCCTGTGAAGGATATTTTCAGGCACAGGGAACTTCTTCATAAACCGTAGTTGAGGTGGTATGAAGTATTTGTTCAACAATGTGTCGGTTCTTACAAATATTTTACGTTGCATTACCGAGAGGATGGGAGTAAGACATTTATCATATGACGTCATTTATGCCAATAGAAAGGGCGCTTTCACTATATTTATATCGCATTTAGGGTCTCCTTGGCAACAATTGATCATCCATACTACTGGGAATGTGATATTAGCGCAATAGTCAATCGTAGGTCATAGGGTACACGTACTTATGTTAGACGAATGATGCATTGCTTTGCAGGGTAATGACGCAATGACTATACAATGATACCTTCGCGCAAAACGAGCATGAAAATGAGGGAATCGGAAAAAAATGCGGATATTTATAAAATGCACTTTATCATCAAAAGTTGCAATTGTAAGTGAGCATAAAAGAAAATTAAGTTATTAGCTATGTGCGTCTCACAAAAGTTGCGATAAATTGAATGTGACGTCAATCGTCAAACCTTTAATCCATATAATACTCTTCCAATGTTTCATTGAGTCTGACCTGGAGACAAAAGCTTGGTCACTTTCTGTAAACTAATGTGGTCTGAATGGCTGACCGATGGCGCTTGATGAGATGTAGACAATTGATCACCAAATTATTTTTATAGTTTGATATATTTCATGTAAGATCACACTCCCTTGTTTAATACTAGCAATAGATTCACTTCCTCAAATCAATCACACATTTCCTCGACAGTAACAAAGGAGTTGATACATCTCAGCTGTGTGTCCCAAGCGTCATGTTATATACGATGCATTCAATAAACCCAATGGATGAGCACAAAACGGATAGTATTTTGTTTTACCAAAAATTACCGGAAATATTATATATAATCGGCTGCAGAGAGAAATGGGCAAAAGCTCTTTAAACATTGACTTGAGATGATCAGCGTGTACAACCTTAGATTATAAGAATATGGATCCATATTTATCCAAAAACGAAACCCTATGATATCAGAATCCAATATCCATTGCTTTAATAGCTAATTATAAACATTGGAATCAACTCAGGTATTTGTGAAATAAAGGTATGCATTTAAAATATTCTGAACAATCATTCCAGTTAGGAGAAGTAGATTCCGCAGATAAGACAATAAAGATAATAGTCATACATGAAAGAAAAACACTTCGAAAGCAACCATTCAATGTAATTTTGAGAGCTGCTCGTGGCAAGGTTACCTAGTGGCACAAATATCATCGCGGCAAGGTGAAACTTATATTCGTATAATGTTCACTCGTTCACTCGTCTCTTTTCACTAGTTGACATTTAATACATATAAAAATGTATCATATTCTCAATCAACCGAAGTATTCGTTTGATTGAAGCATACCCGAAAATTGGGAATGTCATCAGGTGCAGAAAGAAATGGAAAAATACCCGTAAAACATGGACTAGAAATGATAAGCTTGATTCTCTGGCGAATCTCAGACCAGGCAACGAGGATACAGCATAGGTCAGGGGTCATACTGAATGTATGGAATGTTCATATGCAATGTTACTTTCATAGATAAACTAATTGGCAAAAACAAACGTGCATTGATTGTTCAAGAGAAGTTTGGATGGCAAGTTTAATAAAGACTTAAAAACTCATTAGCAATGTCTTTTTTATATCTTTTTATACCGATGTCTACAAACACCGAAACTCAAAATAGTTGATATATTATCACAATGCTGGGTCATTTATTAGCACTTTATCATCAACTACCACACGTTAGACCTATGTGAAATGACAAAGATTAATAATTAATCGATACTCACCATAGTTTTTGTAGCTAAAGAGAATGCTACATAACACATTCAATAAAGCAACACTGCGAAGACAAATACGTGGGGCTGATTCATAATCGCACCTGGGTGTGGACTGTATTTGCCCGGCTAGATGCACACAGCTAGCTGTGTCTGCTTTATATTATCCATCATTGTCAATAGCGGATAGGGTGTCATCGCACTCCTCGATTTATATAAATTAAGGCAATTCGTTTGCCTCTCTTGAGCACATTCGATGTGCATTTAATTGTCAAAAAACCCTCAGAGATTATTATTATAATTGTTACTTGTTATAATAATATACACATAAAGAGACGAATTTAATTTAATTTCGCTGAAGTTAATACTATGGGATATCACCAACCTATGTTATCTATTCGTTAAGAAAGATAAGAATGAGGCTATACCACAAGTTTGTTAAATAGCGGACGTCCCCTGAGGGTATCAATCACGAGATCTGAAAGGTACAAAATCAAGGCGCTACATTAACAGTATTAAACACATTTTTTTAAAATGCTCAAAATAATAAAGGCGTTTAAATCATCGTCGTTTTCTACCATTTGTTACGATATTGTTTTCTATTCAACTGACTACTGTTTCAATGAAGTACAGATACATGTTTTGTAGAATAAGATAAATAGTAGGGTTTGCTGGCATAAACTTTCACAGCGGCAATTACTTATAAGTTTTCCTAACACATTTGAACATGTAATGATGTATTTACCAAGTGACAAAGGAAACATCATAAACTAATGGTGATAATAGACTAATAGAGAGACGCATCCAAACCATGATACAATAAGATCTAACTGAAGGGTTTCAGTATGCATGACGGTTTATGAGAGAACCGCTTACCGGGTGGAAGTAACGTTTTCCCGCCCCTCTCAAACTAATTATACTCTTATGTTCGATCGATTACTCTGCTCAATTTACTGAGCAGGCATTCAAGATATAGGGCTCAATTCTCTACATAACCCTTACCCTCTGCCTTCACTGGCATACTTTGTTACAAACAAATTATGTTGCGAATGTTCAATCTGACAAACTTGCATTATCACGAGAAAAAAAAATCGATCCCGCCGTGTTTATTCTATATAAGACTACCTATTGAGACATGCAGCTAATATCGAACTGCCTGAGAGCGCCTACATATTCATTATCACTCCTATGCTCATGCAATGCCTGCACGATCGGGTTAGAGTATGTAGAATGATGGACGCAGTTGTAGAATAGCACGCGTCTACGTCTGTGGGTATGACACGATGGTCGAATCAGCACCAATTTCTGGCGACAAACAAGCTGCATCAGTCGTATGGGATAATAGCTATGCCATTGCATACGCCCAATCAACGGGTTTAATCGAATGCGAAATGTCTGATTTATTTAGATTTTGACCATTATTCCGTCATTGAAGAAGTTGCGGAATGCGTGCAGACCATTGCAAATTGTACATGTAGTGGAGTCCGACGTACTAAATCAAGAATGTCATGATAAACTGAGGATGGCGACTGGGTGTTAGAGCAAGCATCAATAGCTCTGCACACAAAGCCATAATAACACCTTTGTGATATTGCAACATGATTTAAATTAATTAACATCATGCTCTCAGCAAAACAACACGCCGGACCAAAGCACTATGACAGGACGTTGAGATCGCATTGCAAAAGCGCAATATCAGAGACATTCATTATAATTAATGAACAATTCATTTTAATTGGTTAGTTAAGTTCTCGACCTGGGTAAAGTGGTAACTGTTTATTCACGGATTCACCGAACAATCCACACAAACAAATAATAATAATGACTTTTTGATTCTCTGTTATAATCCTAGGTGATACATGGCCAAAACACCCACTGGTTTATTAGATTGGGACTGGTTTTGAAAGCAGAACATGGTATCTGTTAAATATGTCCCTAATAAAAGGAACCAAGCTGACACATGTCACATATAGGATGATGCATCTCATCCAGGCTAATATGTTATTGAATAATTAACAAATCTCGTATTAAGGGATATATTCAATACGGACAAGTCCTCAAATAAATTACCACACTCAAAAGACACGGGAATCTACACGTAGCGGCTACTGTTGAAATCCATTCATAAGCACAAAATCATCAATGACCGTGGGTTAGAGTTCTGTACATAGACAATACGAAAGAATCAAAGTCAACCCCAACAGTACATTATCCTTAATAACTAAGAATGCTTCAAACTACACTTAATATAAAGCAATACTCTCAATCAAGTTCACAACATTATTTACCCAAAGCCATGTGGAGATAAATCCTAAGTGCTGATTAATGGCGGCACCAAGGTGTATCTTTTATACATAGCGCTTACAGCATATAGCCAGCCTTGTCGGCTCTACACCATCCATTATTGTCAATAGCTGATAGGGTGTCATCGAGCTGCTTAGTGAAGTCAGTTATTATTTTAGTCCCTGTGCAAGCTCTTCTCTTGCCTCCACCAGATAAAGCGTGATATACGCTCAAGCAAATGAATAGCCGATTATTATCTTAACTGTCTATTATTACCATTAAGCGTTACAGTTTGAAAACGCAAAAGAAAAACCACGAATGATATTATATTTGATTAAACCTAACCTATCCGTAAAATATATTGTGCTTCATTGAAAACACCCATGCAATGCTCTATACTCGTTTGACAAATAACTAACGTGGCTTGATGATAACAGCTATGTCATTCGAACGGTACATAACGCATTCTTGTATTAAAGACTTTTTTACATGAGGCATCACAATGACCAACACACTGTTGGCGCATAAATCATTATCTTCGTCTGCAATATTTACATCAGACGATGCAACTATTCTAAAAAACGACTAAAGTTTCAACGAATTAGTCTCTGTTTCGTCTGTTTCAAGTACAAATAATTATAGCATATCAGTTTAAAGAAACAGCTGTGCATGTTTCCATAAACAACAACCGCGGCTTTCACGCCGAACACTTGTTACGCGTAATGTCTCACAAAAATTTGAGACATCAGCTTAAGGATCCAAAATTACAACGCATTGGCTAAGAGCATAGAACATGGTATGCGATTGCTGAGCGGTTAAATTAAATGACAAATCGCATATTATTATCTCATTATGAATGGTAAATCTGTCAAAATAACAAAGGACGCTGACTCGAGTAGATTGATTACACTGTTGGGAATAGACTACAAATATTAAAACGATATTTTACGCGAACGACCCGTAGAATGAAGAACACGGCAATAGATTTACAATACCTCCTGCTTATCTAAGTCATCTTTTATTCAACGCCTATATATTCAGTGCGCTTATATATTCTGTTTTACTCATATGCTCAATCAATGCCTGGGCGAGTGTATGAGAGTAAGACGTTGGTGGGAGGATGAAGTGTAAGAATGACACTTACAGAATACCAATATGACACCAGGAGAGACGTCATAGCAATAGAATAGCATTAGAAGGATCCTCAGTGTGAGCGAAGGACATAGGTAAAATTGGATACATCTGAGCATGGTATCCCGAGGATGATTCACTTCATTGAACGACATTAGCTTCGTATGATCTAGTAATGAAGATCGAATCAATAAAGTGGATTCAACCCAAGGCATGCTATAACCTCTAGCAACGTTAATATAAGCGCATTGCACATTTGAAGGTTTAATGTAGCTTCAACAATAATGGCTTCAGGGACGACCACTTTAAACCGAACCTTTTAATGGATATATGTCGATGCCAAATAATCAGGTATCTTCTTCAAAGAAATCGACAACTTGCATAATAAACATACCAACGGCATTAATTGCGTATCAGTGCATATTAATGAAATAATGACACCTGGAGCTTTTTATGTAGTTTATAGTACCTCATTAACCATATCTGACCAACTTGATTACATCGCTTTCACCGCCACATCAGCCTTATCATAAAGAAAGATTTCGATAGGCTAAATCAGAGGATGAAATATTCAGTCATCAGGCAATGAAGGCATATAGGTCATTGCACCTCAAAAAAAATAAACACGTTTTTTAACTCTAAGTATTTCGTTTTATTAGCTTTCTTTTATCTCTCTTTTGTCATGATGATTTCTTTCGTTCAGGTCATTATCATGTATGCTGGATATGCATAAATATCAATGTGTTACCTACTCAGTGCCCATCCCCAGGTCAATGACCAGAAGGATACGACCTTCATCACGCCATAAACATTGTCTCTAAACAATCGATTTATATTTTCTCGAAACAACTCATCCTCTTTGTGATTTATATGTTATGATATACATGCTGTAATGATGCTCAAGCTTTCACAAAAGTGTAGCAATATCAGAGATCACAATGCCCCGCTGTACGCCCAAGGCTATTCTTTACTTGGAAAATTTACGCCCTATAGCCATTGCTGGTCCTGAAACACGTAGCTACACTTACCAGCTAAATACAACCTCTGATTTAAAGCAATTGTATAAAACTACCAGAGGGCATATGTGTCCAACTGACGTCACCAGCTGTCACACCTCATTTAAAGCATGCAAAATACTATATATATATATATATATATATATATATATATATATATATATATATATATATATATATATATATATATATATATATATATAATATTTAAAAGTGCAATTACATTGTTCATTGGTATGATTTCACGTTAGACCAAATAATAATGGTCATTTGAACCTTGATCTATGTTTACAAATGGACACATATAAACAATCCTTTGCAAATTGCGGAATCTTATGGATTAATGTGGAGTGATGAAGGAGGTGAGTTGTTCTACTCTACGAATATGAGAAGACTATAACATACTTGCAGGTATAGTTTCCCACTTCTAGTGCTCTGTCGCAGTGTCCGTCTTACATTTCTGACCTCACCCTCACACCTCTCGCCTTCAATGGAGCGTTTAAACAGAGAGTTGTAGCAATCATCCCATATTTAAACATTCTACCTGATAGGGAGGGTCAGTAGATACGGTAAAATAGGATTTCAGTGAAGCACATTTGTAAATATGATTTTATGTCGGTTGAATGAAACAAGTTGATAAAGAGAATCTTAATATTTTAGCTATAGAAGCGTAAATATAAACCGAATAATACGATGATCTCCAGGATACTCCAGTGCTCATCCTTAGAGCACACTATACAATAGAAAAGTATCGAAACATTTGGTGTCACTGGTACGAATTTGTAGGGTTTTGTACGTTTGGTGTCAAACAAGCTACTTTATAGATGCATTTACGTTCCCTATGACAAAATCACATTCTTCTTCCTAGATGACTTCATACCAATCATTCGGATTTTTGTTTCAGTTGTAAGCATCGATCGCGATTGGCATTCTCGGAAATAATAGCCCGATTAGTAGCAAACTTGCAGATCGTTCACTGTTGCAAATACCTCAAGAATGAATATTTCATTATCAGGGTAAGGTTTTCATTTGGTCTTTACAATTTCCCTTTATGATATGAATGCAGTAGCTGTGTGGGATAAACTCGCCGTTAAGTCATTGATGGTGTCGTTCACAAAATGATAACGAACCGCCGGTTTCAGCTAGTGTCTAGTATAAATGAACGCATTGCTTGTTCAACTGTTATTTCCATTTCGTTACAATTGCCCCATAATCAACTGTATGGTTATCAAATTACGCAGCAATACCATTGTAACATTTCTCCATAATGCTCTATCGTTTATAAGTCATACATAGCGTTTTACTTTAAAAGTGGTCAATTGTGTATAACGATAAAACCGTTTCTACTGGATATAAACAGACTGTCATCAATGACGTTAAACAAACTCCATGCTTAACAACTGCTAAGTCGGATTTATTGCACGTCCAGAGAGCTACTATAGACCATACAGCGTGTCCGGCCACGTTCATACTCCGCCCTTAGTTCATTTCATTACCGGCTTCTGAATTTGATGGTAGCGATATCATGCAATTGATATCTGCTCATATTTATACGCTCTAAGGTCGATGAGGCCCCATTACAGACAACCGTATGGCTTCGTTGTTGTTCTTATCTGTTGGATATAGAAATCATTTCAACGACTTGTTCAAAGCATATTAATACAGGCATGCATGGGTCATTTTGTAGCAGTCCAAACTTTTTACCAACGCAGTTCTGTGTGGGTTTTTTCACAGTATAGTTGAGGCATAGTTGAATGTAGAGCATTTCTAGCCAGGGTTATGTAGATTGCCCTTGACTGCCGGGTGAACAATTTGGATCAAGCTATTTTTGAGCAATGATTGTCTCTCATGATGACTAGGCTTCAGTGGACGTGTGCGATAAGCGATACAATTACCCTCGATGGGGAGTCAGGGGTCGTTAACACAGGAATTAACCATCCGTATATCACACCGGTCGGACAATTTGTTTTATTTGACGCATAGTTATATTAGCTTTTTCTTAGTTGGCTTTCTGTTGTTGCCATTTAGTCTAACGCGCACACCACAGACAACTTGAAGCTGATTGTTACAAGAACACACACAGACGAATGCCTTTGTTTACTATCTGAAATCTCATTTGAACTTAAAAGCGTCGATGGGAAATATCTATGTTGGTACAAAAGTCTACAACTCAATAGGTTTTTGTGTGAGAGGGGGTTTCATGTCAAAATGTTTCCGGTCGGTTCACCTAATATAACAACAATTCACGGTCCCTGGTTGTTATTCATTGCCTCATAGCATATTGTATCACCTTGCATGCTTCTGCTTTGTGTATTTATATTTAGGCAAAATATTCGCTAATTGCCCAGCATGTTTTCATTATAAGGTGGCCAAACACCACCGGTAATATACGCGACCCTAGCGATGGTTATCAATATTGAATATCGCAAGTATACATTCCAATCTAATTGTAGTTAGCAACAACATAGTGGACAGCCAAATGTTGCATATTCCTGTGGTATATTTTACAACAACTATTGAATATGCGATATACTGTAAACCTTACCCCAGGACTACTCATGTATGCATAGGATGAACATATTAAGATTGTCGTACTAAAGAAACATCCAATTTACCACTGAATGTGTCACTCCACATGTAAGATATGACAAAGAGCCATCAGCCCACCAGATAACGGTGAGATTCTATGCTTGCATATTGAGTATCACATAGTCTAGCGTTGCTTTGTCACGGGTGTCATCATAGACGGGTTCCTTACCCAGATACTTTGAGTATAAGCCAATTTATGCATATGCTAAGCGGATTAAAACTGACTCTGCGTACAAAACAAACATGTAATATACAATTAAAACGAATATGTCGCTCAACATATTATATATTACACAGAACCACCAATGCTATGCGATTTTTATGTATACATATTATGCATCGCAATGTCAAGCACTGTGCATAAACACATCTCAATGGTTGCCTCCGATCAAGTGGTTTTGAGTGTTTCGGTTTATATGACCCACAGGTCCATCTGTGCATCGGTGGCAGTACGAATTACCACATGCATAAGCTAAGCCATATTATATAACCAATTGATTTGTGCACGTGAATAGTGCAGAACTAACGTTTGGAAGAGTTACTGCATTGCTGTCATCTAGGCAAGTGAAAACGATAAAACGTCAAATTTCAAAACGCACGGAGATACAATAACTGACTTCACCAGTAGTCCCTATTTATTCAACGCCTACACATGCAGCACAGTAGGCGATCCATGTGACACTGTGGCTCCATGATAGTAGCCAAGCATCGGATTAACCATTCGCTTTCGAAAGTTATCTGACCATTCATATAATCTATTTACATAGATCATTGAGCTGAACGGATCAACACACACGACAGCAATGGGGATTACGTTTCATTACGTTGATGTCACTTACGATAGCACTTGAATACTTGATGCATTGCTTGGAGTTTGTAAGTAGCTTTGTCTCATCCGTCTGGATCTCAGTCAACATAACTCATTACTCGAGATATTCAAAATGGTGCACATATCTGTCTTTTTGAAATCATAAAGTATGCATGTTTACGGTGCTTTAGTTTTTTATGTAATTTTATTCTGTCATTCTGTCGTTACCGCAAAATATATTTATAGCGTTGATGCATGTGTAATTATATTTTTGACTTGTATAATATTGCCGTATTTTTGTTCACAATCTTAGCAGTCATATGCAACCTGGGTCTAAGTCTGTAAATGGATACACACAAACTGTTTAGCACATGGCAGAATTTTGATGTTTAATGCTATTTGAGTTAAAAGGTAATGACAGATAGATAATTAGAAGTTAGTACCTAAAATACGAATTTATTTTAAAACAGCGAGGTTCCACAAAGATCCCCAGCTTGTACCTTTATGCTTCTCATATGCATGACGATTCATTGAACATGACGCCAATCTTAAAACTCTCAATCCATATAATCAAATGATTCTGATCGTCTGTCACAGAAAGATAGCATGATGTATTTGTAAGCAGTAATGTAGTCTGAATTGCTAGTCGATGACGCTAAATGCTTATTGAGTGTTGTTGACCATCAAGGACCAGAGGCCACACCCATAGCTTGACTCTAAACAACGTAACCCTCCCTAGGTCAATACTACTTATAGCTGTACTTTCCCAATGCCCCTATAGGGATTGAGGGTAGAATAGGCCAATTCTATCCTCCTGTAATTCGTAATAGGCGACTAATACAGGGGCAACCTATTGAACATAGGTTTGAGCTTGTGTCAGTATACAATGGGACCCCTGCCACAAAGCGGATACATGCCTGCAAGAGCCATATCTGCAACACACCATTCAGGTCTGTATTACTCTTAGACCCGACAGGTTAAGATGTTCTGGTCCAATTAATCGGCTGGCGGCACTTGCCAATGTAAAATCATTAACTGTTTATCTTTTTCATCATAATCATCCACTAGTATTTTCATTTTCTGCCCCATTTATCCTAAAAGGCGGCTGCTCAATCAAGTCAAACTTATATTTTCACCTTTGCAGTCCCCATATAACACGCTAGTGTTTGTGTGCCTTTGAAACCTTCACCGAAAACAGCCTTTCATCACTGATTTTGTACTCATTGATCATCGATAATTGAAGAAATGTTGAAGACCAAAGTGGCTCGCAAAAAAATAATTGGCGGATATATCTACAATCAGATAGAATTTACACACATTGATTGTTCGTTAATCAATTTGAGAAGAACAAGCGCTAGCTGAGTTTTACCCATCTAGCAAAAATGGTAAGGATATTGTCCGTCCGTCTATAGTCTATTATTTTGTCAAAAAACTTGTGTACATGACTATGAGCATATATAGGCAAGACACTGACGGTCATTCATCGAAGAATATAAATAGAAAGGGATATTTTGAGCAGTTTTTCATTAACACTGAAGTGTTTTCGAGACCACCCCAGAAGAAACGCACAAGAATGTCACTATCACCACCGACAATGTCGCTCAAATCAAGGGCGTATATTGCGTTTAGAAAATAAATGTCATACCATTCATTCAACAATCTACCACATAACATCGCTGATAGATTGTTGATGCGGCAAATATTCCATGGTAATTCATACTCACATTGCTTGTAGTATAAATCCCTCATAAAACACGGCCGCCTCATATTTAGTCTCTCTTGACAAGGGAGTTATATAAGCAGGACTACGTTAATCAGTGTTTCTGTGCATGATCTAAAGAAAACAAGCTATGTATACAACATACAGCACGCATCTTAAAACAGCAAAAAACAAACTTATATGCTCGTTTAAATACCAAAGTAAATCCTGGGTAGTTAATAACGATTTATTACATCTGTGCAGTACCAAGTTTAAAGAAATAGCGTTTGTGCTAAGACGTTCTCAAATATATATTACTCATCAGATGCAAAAATGTTTTGTAAAAGAAACATAGCTTAACATGGACTTACAAATGCACAAGATACAATGAATGCTTACATGGCAACAAATGCCCTTTGTATTTCAAAACAATTAGCTTGGTTTGTGATGTAAAACAATTTAAATTCACCACATGTTAGCAACCAATAATATTACAAGGCAGCAACAATGACATGTTTATTTAATTGATCACAATAACCCCAACAAATTAGTTGTTCGATCAAAGCAAAGTCAATCATCAGCACTATGTTATCTCGAGTCTCTGGATAACCATCACTCTGCCTGCAATGTCATACGTTGCCGCAAACAAGAACGTGCTCTGCGTAATTCACATCCATTGGGAATGTTTTGCCTTTGCATCATCACGAAATAGCAATTAATCCACGTCAGAGAGAGTATTACGCCAAGTAGTAATCATAGAACTTAGACGTGGTCACAATGTCAACATGACATCAGGAAAATTATTCAGGTGACGAGAGAGAGAGAGAGAGAGAGAGAGAGATAGAGAGATAGAGAGATAGAGAGAGAGTGAGATTGCGTTTTTCGGGATTCGGACTGAAATTTATTCGAGTGTTTGACGATGATCGCGATATATCATTCTCTGGAGCTATGATAGATTGAGTGAACATAAGGGGATAAGTATTCTAATAACGACGGTTTCTCTCACACTTTGTAGCATTTCAATGCCATCTAACAATAAAGGGGGAAATATCTATATTTAAATGCCTGCTTTAACTCAGTGGCTTGATATGGTTGCAGTTTCAGGAGTTAATAAAGGTTGATAACACTGTTTCGAATTGTTTTACCATGAGTGATATATAGTTAATATATTTTGAGCGTGGCATAAGGAGCCACTGTTTCTTTTGAAACGCGCGTGGAAGGGGGGTGGGGAGACGGGAGGGGAGAAAATTGAGGTTGCCACGAGGATACTGCTCGGGATGTAGCATGAGAACAGCAGCTGGAAAGGCGAGACTGTGCAAACAAGTGTTGATAGTAGACACTACATGTTAGTAGTTATACACAGCAAGATTATAAAAGTACGAATGGCTTCGACAGAGGTCAAGTTGAAGGTAGGTAGAAGTGTTTTAGACAATTCGTAAAAGATCCCGCCTATGGATTTATGGACTTGTGAACTTACATATGTGATAATTCTATGGCTTACCATACGAAGAGCCGAGTCGAAGGAAAGAAGCTAAGAATATAAAAGAGGATATGAAATAAATAAAATGGTTGGCTTCCATCATCAAGGAGCCTAGGTGTTATGACTTTATGTACAGCAAACTATTTTAGTATTTCATGTGCAGGCATAGAATGTTCCAGAATCGTCGATTGAACCAGCTGGACATGTATTGCCCTTTCGTCAGCTTTGTTACGCAAATGCGATTAAAGTTTTTGATTTGTCAGCCAATATGGCAGCCAGACATATTGAACTCCTGTCTATTATAAATAGACCCAACATATGGATAAAATGCAACTCCGAGTTTAATTTTGTGCAGCTCTAAGACAAACATATGTATGTATGTGTATTAACAATGTTTGTACTAAACAATAATCTGCTAGTCATGCCATGAAAAGTCTTGACGAATGTTGACTTCTTGTTTGAACTGGACATAATGGGGACCAATTTATCGTGAATTCCAACTTACTCAAACAATCGTCTTGAGTATACATGTATGGTAATTTTTGTAGAGATTTTCTTTCTATATCATGACTAATAATGATCGCTTAATGTTGTGTGTTTGAATAAAAGGGAACTGAATCCCTGCTCCGGCTTAATGTTTTGCAATAGCGTATTCCGTGTTTTATGACTTGGAACGAAAAACAATTTGGTGGTTAAAGATTCCAGCCACGTGAGAGTTAAAACATCCATCATACTTAAGTCATTGGGTGAAAAGATATCCTAAATTGACGGAAGATTTCTTGGAATATGCGTTAGGAGAACACACACACGATTGTCATATACAAAATGCCGAAAAGAGAAAAGAGGCTGGTCAAATCTAGCCAGCTGCATGTGTATATTGATTTTTGCAGTACCCATGGACATTACGCCCACAACTGGAAATTATATTGAAAATCTCATTATATAGATATATTTATGCATATATATATATATGAATATATATTTCTATATAATGAGATTTTCAATATAAGTTCCAGTTGTGGCCCGTAAATGTTCTAATGTACACTACATCCCTCAAGAGGAAACTGTTCAGCTGTATATTGTTTGCATGTCATGAATGCTTGCACCATACGTAAGAATTGACTATCATATAATTATTACTATTATAATCAATTTTCTCTGTATGGCTGTTAAGCTTATTTGAAACTTGTGCTTTGCCAATAATATATATAAAATTCGTTATTTGCATAATTGTTTGTTTCTGAAATGTAGGCTATTTCTGTTGATGCAAATACTCTCTGTACATGCTCAATATATTTGCATTGTTCAGTGAGAGTTATGTTCATTGCACATAGCGGTGGGTTGGATCATTTGGCGGAGTTATTTGGCTGTTATGACAGTCGCTCACGAAGACTCGGCAGGTGGTGTTATGTGATAAGTAGTCTCATAACTCCCGGCGGGTTCTCCTGGGTCGTTAACACGGAAATATACCGCTCGTATACTACGCCTGTAGCGCAATCATTCCGCTGACTTACACCAACGTCAGCCATTGCTTTTTATTCAGCTCACGGTAAAATAAATTTGGCGATCGTAGACATGAAGCTTCAAATCAGCCGAATAGATTGCTAGTTATACGTATAAGATACAACCCTACATCTTTTTTTATCAAAAGACACCACATCATGCGTCATATCCTGTTGATTTAGTTCATTTATTTATTCATCAGGTTCTATAATATTGCTACAATATATTGCCATGTGAAGGACCCGATACCCCGGGTGAATCTTTATTGATACTTAACAATAGTTGACTCGTTTGCTCATGGCAATACCGATGTACATGTTTTAGTAACCCTACTACTCAGAGAAACTGCAATTCTCGCTAAAACTAATTGCTTTGCGACGGCGTATTCCATGCATTACGCCCTGTGGAAATGAGGAGTATCAGCTCCTTAAGTTTGTTTGGTTGGCAGCCCCCGCCACATTTTCGTTCAGTAATCCGTCAGGTTTATTGGGTCAAATAATCCCATTCATTGGTTGAGGATTAATTGCACAACACGCCATTGATGTTCATTAATAACAGTAAAACATAGGATAAGTTTGAATGAGAATTGGTATTCCCTAGCTAGTTTTATATCTTATGCTGCTTGCTTTATTCGTGGATTATTTATTACAGCCGCTGTTTGAAAACCGTTCATATTTTGCATCAAGATGGATTGGCTCGTAGAATGTAGAATGCGATCAGAAGTAACAGTGATGTACTATACCGGTAATCTAAGGCAATCAAATGTCTGTTGATTCCTAAGGCAAGCAACGGAAGCTAATTCGCTGAAACATTGGTCGTTGTTTGTGTCAAATCAAGACTGTTTGATGCATATTTAACTTACAGAGATAACAATTTATGCTGCTGTGGTTTGTTGATCAATGTAAGAAATGGTATACAACTGATGTACAGGTGTTTGTTAACATCAGTGCTTTGTGCCTTGCAAATGATAGAGTAAATACCGCCTAATAGGGTCCCTTATTACCCACGCATGCTACAGCATTAATGGTTAGTTTGAAGCAGCATTTTTGTCTTTTTGATTTCCCACGTTATTAAGTTATGTTCAACGAGGCAATACTATATTATGTTTTCAGGCACAACCTTATATCGCGTTCAAAGGACAATTATAATAAAAATAACAATCAGTTTTCATGTCTTCTCTATTTAGACATACAATGAACGCGCTCTTGGATCACATCGGATAGCAGGTCTGGTTGTGGCATGTATTTCGATCAGGACCTAGATATTAAAAGCACAGCTGGGTATAACCATTAATCAGCGCAAAGTATTTGTCTTCTAATTTGCTTCCAAATACATATGTAGCAAACTCAACAAAAAATGTTGTTGTGTTGTATGTATTTCTAAGGAGCTACATGAACAATGATAAATTACCAGTCCTTGGCATTCAGCATCATTTCTTGTTGTGATGTGTTCGCCACTATTGTTTTTAATGTATGACAGTCTAACCCATGATCATTGATTACGAAGTGCTACTGTCACATGCAATGTGAGTTTGACTATTGATGATGTGGTGTGTTAATTTATTTAGCTTGATGAACTGAGCATGGATGTGTTCAAAGTTGGGCCTGGATGTATTCGACATCTATTATTGAGAATTATTGGCATATTTTTTCGACCACATTTATTGCATTTTCCCTCAATTATAATTAGAAAAGCAAATGACTTTATTCAGAGTTTGCTTTGTTTCTCAATGTAAAGAGCGATAGTGCAGGTGTAAAAGGGTCAAATAATTGTACACGCTCCATTTTTACAATAACTTCTCGCAAATTAGCGTCATGAACGAAGGGAAGCCTTTCATTGCTACAATATATATCAGCATATCACTTGCACGCTTAATCAGTGTTAACTGATGAGAGTTCAATGTATGCTCGAGATAGGTATTTAAGACAGACCTGACAACCAGAGGAATGAGCGTTAAGAGGTAAATAGGTGACAGGTCGATGTAAGACAGAGATAGGTCCCTAGAAAGTCAGAGGTTTCTCTATGAAAGATACGTGCGAAAATAAAGTATGCACTTCTTGTATGTTCTATTTAATAAATGTATAGCTATAACGCTCTTAGATAAAGGTGAGGCATTTAACGAATTTTCCCTTACTCAATAAGCGCATCGACCCTTCTGTCTTGTCGTGAGTACGCCAACTGCCTTATTCATTAATTATCAATCAGGAACATTCTTACTTACGCTTAATTTTGTAGTCCACATTTCTCTTTATGCTGAGAACGTACTCAACTCGTCTGTACCAACACCTGGTCGTTAGGTGAGGATGTATGGGGTAATGGGGTGCAATCAATCAGCAGCAAATCAGCATGGATGAAATGAATCTCTCCAATCTGAGTAGTGAGTGTCACTGCTTTTGTTTATGGCGGACACAGATAACCGATATTGTATTCTCCTTAAGCATCATTCTACTTCTACTGTTCCAACGAATATTTAATTCGTGGATGAGCGTTCGGAAGATGCTCATATGCAGTTACGAATTTCAGCAGTTTATGACTAGGATTGTAACATAGAATGAATGAGATTATCATCTCATGTAGTAACTGAATTAGTCCTTGAATGGTTTAGGCTAAACATAGACTTAAGGGACTATGTTTAGCCAATAATAAAAGGAAACCCATGTCAATTCAAGCATACTCATTCAGTGTAATGTTATTTAATGGAACTACATTGCAAAAGCACATATTACAGTGCGATTTAATGATAAAACAATTGGCAAGCTAACTATGATACTCACCAAGCATCACCTTTCTAATTTATTTACATACACCAAAAGAGAAATTTTGCCATCGATTCCATGCACATACAGGTATTTGCTTGCTGTTATGTGACCAAATTGGCTGGTGAACGTCATTGTTGTGACTCCGCCACACAGAGTGTGCGGTAAAGAGCACATGGCTGTTAGCAGTTCGGGCGACACTCAACAATGTCTCTCCTCCATACAAGTGGCATTTCGCATGTTCGGTGGCATCAATCAACGTTTAAGCAATATATTCACTACGAAGGAGCTATTATGTCTCTTGCAATATAGTAAACTAAGTGTTTCAAGGTACAATGAGGCCACAAGCAGGCGAACCTTGCGTTTAAAAAACAGTAACAAATACCAGGATGAGGTAAAAATAGTAATGCGATAAAGATGGACGGTAACTTGAATGCTGTAAAGAATAATTATATTTTAAGTAGACATTCAACAGCCACACGCTACTGATATGATTAAATGAGAGCAATACAAGGAATACTGGTTGTTGCTTGTCTATATAATAAAGTTTTGAATACTTCATAACCTGGCAGTTCAAACACTGTGTATATGACAGGCACAATGGATTAGTTTCAATCCGTTTCAAACCCGTTCCTATATTATAAATACATTTTTGTCTTTCTTATCTGTCCTACGCCATACGCGTCTGATGCACAATGTAGGATGTTTCAGTTAATAACATTAACTGACATCGCAATCGTAAACTTGCACGGTCATGTCTATGTGTAGGTGTCAGCCAGGTTTATGTTGATGGCGCATGCCTGTGTGTTAAAACATTTGGCTTAAATTTATTGGAAGCGTTGACAGACGCTCATTAAGACTGGACCACAGTTGCCGTGTGCGATAAGCAGGAGTATTATTGCCTGCACGCAATCCGGGGTTATAAACAATAGAATGAACTAACCGTATACCATGCCTCGCAGACAAGCTTCCTGCAGCCTCGGAGCAATTGCCAAAGCTGTTTTTGTATTCAAAACAAGATGTTTCTTCGTAAGCCGGCGACCCGCAGATAACAATTAGTCTAAATAAACACGGGAATATAATCCAGTAAGAAAAGAACTACTCAGAAGTAAAAGCACAAAGAACAGTACAGAGAGTTCGATTACAAACGGATTATGAGTTCAAAGAGTGGCTAGCCATTACTTACCACTTACAATCTCATCTGTATTTTCCTGGGCATAATTGGACAAATTTTTCCTCCATTCTTTTTGGCTATAACGTTTACAACGCTTCACATCGACTTCACGTGCATCATGTGCAAACCAACGTTGTGTAGTAGGCGATTGTTTGTGCAAATGTAGTTTTGGACATCTCTTAAAATACATTGTATCGATTTGAATGCATATAACGTCGTTTTATTTGAACCCATGTCCATTACGGGAAGTAGCCGCGTTGTTAGCTGGGTACTGCGCTCATGTTTTTTAATGCCATGCTCATTGAAAGGTAACAATAAAGGGTGTTTATTTCCTTACATGCCACGCCTTAATAGCTTAACGCAGCAATAGCACCATTGGTGGTTTATTACTATTATGAATGCATACCGGTCGTTTCACAAGTATTTAAACATAACATACAGATAAATAAACGTGGCACATTTACATTAATCAACATATGCCTGTGTCATTGGCCTTCACTATGGCGGAAACGTATCAACTGATGGAAAGTCAATGTGGATCGCATAATCATGTTTAATATAAGTTCTGAATATAGTAGTAATGGTTTAATCAAGTCAATCCTGCAAGCTTTACCGTCAATAATATGCGTCGATTATGTTATAATGTTATTGCATGTTACTAGATGAAAGTTTAGTTACTAGAGTGGCGCTCACATCCACCAACGTTAATTGCTGGGGTCTTAAGTGCTGTAGTGACGTAGGTTTATCAAATGTTTCGTTGAATATGTGCGATGGGATGAAGTATGTAAAGCTGGCTCTATGCATCTTACGCTATATATGTATCCGCACACATAGGCGTCTCCATTAAACAGCTATAGGGATTGTTGAAAACTTGATCTATAACACGTTATATGAACTATTTCTAAGAGCTGCTAGTTTTTCTTATTCAGTGTGATGTACTGCTGTGTCATCATTTGTTTGCAATTTACAAAAGTCTCACCTATGGTCGCCTGTAACATAGTGCTGATGATATGCTTTGATTTGCACGAATATTTTCGGGGTTTCGGTTTTCGGAAGCAAATAAATTACAATATTATTGCTGTTGCCTTGTAACATTATGGACTGCTAACATGCTACTTATCTAAAGAGAGACTGATTTGATTCCATCCTTGCATATTACCCACTAAAACGACCAGATAATATAATCTTATATGATAGTGACGAGTATACGACCTAGAATAGATCAATTTTTGTATCCCGACATTTTACAAGCTTGCAACCACAAGTCCATTTCCTCATATCGTTCTGCACCCGATAACGGATTGTATTTCAGGTTATGTTGTGATAAAAACTACTCTTAGTTGTGTGTTCAATCATTACGTTTTATGAGCGCATTGTATATGATACGACGCAATTGCAACACAGCTGATAAGTATCATTAACATCAAGGAAATGGGTACTTCTTAATTAGAGAGATTAAGTTTGGGACCGGTTAATTGTCAAACAATAGGGTTTAACGGCACACGAACACTAACGTGTTATATGGCGCCTGCAGAGTCTGATTTGATTAAGTAGCCGCCTTTAAGGATAAATGGGGAAAAAGTGGAAATTACAAGTGGCTGTCATTTTTAGGTTAATTTGGGTTTTTAACCAGTCTTGCGCGGTCGTATCATTGCTTTAACATAAGCTCGTCTTGCAGTGATGTCAAATAGACCCTGATTTCGATTACAAACTTGAACCATGCGCTTTCCCTCGATCGTATGTTATGAAGCAGTTTCTTGTGCCTGTATATATCTTTCGTATTACCAGGCTTCAAATTGTCCATCGACATCTGCTTATATTGAAACGCACTCTGTGGTCAAGATGTTGCACTTGGTTAAATTGTTCTATTGGGGGACGTCGATTTTACCCCTCGGAGCGCCTCTCATTGAGGAATCAAAATGTGTTCAACAATATGCGTGATGGCTAAGCAAATATTGAATATATACATATAAAGATAAGCGAGGTTTTGATGATAGCCATTATAGAACTAGTCTGGAAATTGATGTGCTATGTAAGTAAAGAATGGTGACCTCTCCTACCGGTCAATCAGTTAATTATATCGAAACAGTTTGCTTGAAAATGTTTTTTTTTCCTAATATGTTGAGTGACTCATGGTAAATGAATTTTCGGTAAGCAAGGGCAGTTTAATCTGATCATCACAAGCAAAAACTTGCTTATATTTAAAGCCCTGGGGTTAGGAATGAAAAAACAACCGATTTATTTTACATACCGGTTATGACAGTAACAATAGTAACAATCGTGCAATATTGCTATCCATCGACGTAGGTGAGCGCCTTCATCCATGTATTATGAACCAAGTGAATAGAGTTATATATTATGAGGCAAAAGTCTTTTATTCGGAAAGGACTTATAATTAAATAAAACATATAATATAGCGAGAGTATGAACGTGTTTACCAACTCATGATTAGGGTCAGTTGGAGGCCGACTCGCGTATGCACTATGTAGTTAAATGCGCTTTATTAAAAAGAAAAGTTTTTTTAGGCAAATAATGAAAGCTCAGTGGCCTATTTCACGTACCAGGCTAAGTCCGTAGCCAACTATCCTACCGTAGTCGACTAAGTTTAGACGGCTAAGTTCTTAGTCGACTAAAGCGTTTCACAAACGATTTCGGTAGTCGACTAAACATAGTCGACTATGCTTAGCCAACTACGCGCTTTTTTCTTCGTTGCTATGGGGATTCCCCGGGAAATCCCGGGATTCCCTAATTTGTTGTCGTCTGTTGGTGGCACTCTAATTTTCCTGTTGCAATGGAGAGACAACGTAATTTCACAACTAATGAAGAACTCTTTTTAGTTAATGAAATGGAAAAAAGAAAGGAGGTTATTGAGGGAAAATTTTCCCCTTCAATAACAAAAAAACCAAGCGAAATGCTTGGTTACAAGCGACGAAGGCACTGAACATGTAAGAAAATCGAGATTTTGATAATTAATTTTCGATATATTAAGAAATTGTTTGCTGATTATTTATTTATTATTCCAGCCTTAACTCTATTTCATATGTTATTTTAGCAACTTCACTCAGTCGAAACGAACATGGGAAGAAGTGAAGAAAAAGAACATGCACTGAGCCAGGCCAGCGGATCACAGCATTATAAAATATAGTACTCGTGGTCGCATATGGCCTGTAAAATAAAAACACAAGCACATACATTCTGCATACTACAACAGGGACTCAGTTACTCAATCATAACAGAAGTGGAAACTGGGTATTCATACTTGAATATTGATACCTTTACGGTTTACAAAAAACGACTCCCTGTCCCCCGAAGGAGCAATTATGGGCACATGTGTACAGTCAATCGCACCAATGACGTTCGGCATACATTTTTAACGAAAATGTATATCATATATTAAAAAGGAAATAGATAGAGGTTTTTCTTCAATGTTCTAAAATTTTGTTGTTATAAAAGGTTTATGTAGCAGAAATGTCAGAGAATCCTCTTTTAATCCGAGCAATTCGTTGTTCGGACGGCATAACCAAAAGTTCTGGTACCAAAGACTGGAATGCTGAGCAGACGCGCCACACACATCGACTGACAGTTGCAGCCGACACCCTTGACATGGCATCCTCGACAACGATTAAGAACGATCCACATCCAAGGAATCGAAGACAAATAAGAAGTTGAAGCAGTCCAGGCAAAGCCATGGCACGGCGCGTAGTATGATTTATTCGATCCTTAATCAAACCCAGCAGGGAAAAAATGTTCCTTCAAATAAAACGATAGCGAGTATACAGCTGTTGATCGGTAAATACTTCTGTGGGATTTTCCCTGTCATGAAAAATTCTTTCCCGCCGCATCGCTCTTCTGTATCCTTCTCGTATTATTGGTGGTGCTGCCATTGTAACGTTGGATTGGTTTTAACAAAAATCGTCTGCTTTTGTGCCTTAGCCGACTAAACAAAACCTTAGCCAGCTCCGTGCAAGGCTAAGCTTAGTCGACTACGGATAGTCGTCTAAGGTGTTCGTGAAACGCAATTTAGTTGGAAAGTCGGCTAACCACAGTCGGCTAAGCGTGATAGTCGACTATGATACGTACGTGAAATAGACCACAGCACACCAGCGACGACACGCACATGCTGAGCCTGAAGGTCTCTCAAAACAGTCAGAGCGAGAAATACGTTATATGGTGGAAGAAAACATATAATTTGGAGATTAAAATGAAGGATACATTGAGTGATTTTGAGAGTATGAATGATGGCCTCGTGGAGAGTGTAAAATACATGGACGAACAGCTAAACTTCGGGGTTAGTCTATGACAGATGTAAATTGTATGTATTTCTGCCTATTTCCCGGGCCGCCCCTGGGAAATGTTGCGCAGTCTGCAAAATTGCATCTTATTATGCCTAATTTTTGCTCTGAGTTGCCTGTAGTTACGTAACTTACTGAGTTCTGCTAGGTCACTGGCTGACATATGTGTTGATCTAGGCTTGCCATACTCAATATTCAGTTGAATCTATAAGTGGCAAGCAAATAAAATATTGCTGCCAAGAACGATGGCAATTTCACAACGCTGCCATTTTGATAATTCACCTTTTTTAATTGCCTTTCAGTTCAGCTCTATAAGCCTGAGACCTCGATTGGAGTCAGCGGGAATGTTGTCTGACGGGCGTTTTAAACGGCGGTTCATTTCCGTGTTAACTACTCAGGACTATACGCAGGGGGTCATTTGTCGCCTCTTTAGCTTAGTCACCATTAAGAGTCTATCATGGCTGCAAAATAGCAGAGGGTCTAACGGTACTCCGACCAACCATGCATTCTACATGCATGACTTAAATGGATGGACAGACCCGAGCTAATCTACTTTGATCGAACTCAATATCCGAAAGCACAATCTAACTAATATTGATAAGCGCATATATGTGGGAAACCGAAGCAGGAATGTATCGTGGGCTGAGTATTACATATGCCTGACAAGCACAATAACATACACATACGGCAGGCTGGCCAACAATGGCTCTACGGACGTTCACTAAAACCCGACTTACCTGCATTGACAGCTGGCTGGTCAATTCCGGTAAAAACGGTTTTATCTGTCTACACAATTGATATCATTCATAATAGATAGGCACTAGTATTGCTAAGAAGGATAGAGCTTATAATTAATGTTATAATGGTGTTGTGACTTGCCATAATCTATTCATTCGACTTATTCATGCAACATGATGACAGAATGCTAACCATTGAATTACATTTACTAGTCCATTATGCATAGCTCTTTAGATTCTGCTGATAAACTGTTGGTTGCTTAGATACGAATATTGGAATTTGCTACCTGGTTTATCATGAAATCGGGGCATACAAGGGAGACACAACGAATGTAGCGCATAGATACATCTCGGTAGCAGCATGTGGTATTGTCAGGGTGAAAATGAATACATCAATAACGTGGCTCGCTTGAAACAGTGTGCCATAGAACAAAGCGTGCAAATCCATAGCAATGACAAAGGATCTAGTATTCGTTTACATTCATATTTTATTGTGAGTTCTTAGAATAGCATTTAAATGGCATCATAGCCATAAATCGCTTCGCGAATTATGATTGAACGAACCCGCATATTCACTTGTGTAACACACTTACCCCTTCACTCATTCATAACTGCGTCACACCGATTTAAACTCCCTGCTTTCAACATGGTTAAGTGCACGGCCGAAAATAGCACACCACCATTGTTTTGGCCGGCACTTTATGATAGCTTCCCATGCATGACAGCAGTTCTCATCCATCACCGAAGCAATATCACCCAGTTGTTGATAGTAACCATTAACATCAATATTAGGAAGCCTCTGACGATGTCCAATTTCAATGCGCGATCAGTGAACATCCATTGAAACATGACAAGTATCATATTGGACAATTAAAGGCTCAAATAGTGCTTCAGTATTGTGTGAATAATTTGTCAGTGTACTTAAGTGATCTTGTAGCATAGAAATCGCTCTAATCATCTTTGGGTCGTAACAATCCAACAAAACAATTCAATGTAAGGTCGACATGCTCTTTTATAATTGACATCAACGGTTGATCATACCATTATTGCCACGTGTAATATTGCACTGGATCATGCAACTGAGCCATTATGACGATCTACGTAATAATCTTTATCCTTCTATAGCGACAGTATTTAAATGCCTTCTATGAGTTGTGTTCTCTTCAACCGACATCAGGTCAAATTGTTTGACGTGTTGCACTCATTAACAATTCTTATTTTACCATATTTCCCTTTCTGCTCAGATATTCGATTATATAGTGATTGCAACATCTCTTTGCCATGTAAACTCTATTTTGTAGATTGTTAAGGATGTACACAAAAAAACCACAATCAATTGCACAAAAGAACAAATCAATCTTACGAATCTTGCAATTATATTTACATGCAACCATCTGGTACTTGACTCGATGAAGAAGCGATGAGCTCTAAAGAGTTATCACGGCATTACATGTATTCATTTTGTTCAAAGATAAAACGAAATGAGGTATGTAATCAGGCTTGGAAAGAAATAATAGAAATGTCAAACGCACATTTACTCATAAATAAGGTTGGGGTGCCTTTTCAAGATGTAAGCAACGAAAATAAACTTCGGTTGCACACTTCGGAGCAGCGAAATAGGACGTATTATTACTTACAACTATTTCTGAAAAGACTTTCATTACGCTGTTGTTGTTAAGAACCATACGGTACGTCAATGGGTAGATTCAGCTTTCCGAAAGGCCTAGTTTTAAATTCTGGCTCATATTGTTCGACATTTAATGGGGCTGGTAAGCAATTTTATCACCAATCTAAAAAGAAACATGCCATAACTATGCATAAAATATGGTTTGGATGTGTAAAGCGTAAATAGCATGATTGTTTCACCCGTTTGTCATTGGAAGGTAGGTACAAATAATCATAAAATGTTGAACATACAAACAAATGTAGATCTGATGCAGTAATAACTAGTTTCAAGTGTATTCAGTGCTTTCATTTATCCTATAATAAACTTACTCAGTTGGCGAGCCATTCATAGCAAATTGCTAATACATTGAGTTATTCAATATTCATGCATTATGATTTTGGTGGCCCTGTAGGATAGGTAATGTAGATTTAACGGCTATTTTCTTACCTCTGTGCAACACATGGATCATTCTTGTGACAAGGATAAGACGAATGTTCATATCGATCAATGTTAACTATCTGGACTACGATGGATTGGCCTCGAACATTCGGTACAATTTCTATATAATATGTCCCCCATATGCACAGCCAATTTAGGCCTGCAGCGCTCTCTACAATGATAAACTGCCAGTACAACATTATACAAAATACCAAATAGGGGATAAATTACCAAGGGCTGCTTTCCTTCTTGGTTTGTGCGTTATTAGGAACAAACATCCCATCTGAAAGCAAGGATGCAAAATTAGGCCTTGTTCCTAACTGGACCACAAACATGCAACACCCACCATGTGCCTTATAAAACTTTGTCATTTTAGATTATATTTTGCATTTTTACAAGAATACTTGCGCCGAATAAGTAAAATATATATAGACACACATTCCCTCAATCATATATATGGATCTTCTGAACGTATGTATATGTATACAATTATCATATGCGTATCTCTAGTAAATATGGATAGCATAGGTCAGATACGGGTGTGCTCGTGCTACTATGTAAAGTCCTGTCGTCTGAGCCTGTTACACTCCAACTGTGTCATGAACTCTGTGCATACTATCCTATACATTATCTGTTCATACAACCATCATTGCATGTCTCACACATATCGTTCATATAACAATGTAGATATACCTTCTGCATATCAATGACATATGGAATTAATATTTATATCTCACGTATATATAGACATATACACTATAAATATAATAGCCATCTTTACAAACATCATCATCCGAATCTAATCATGAAGGCAGGCTACCTACGTTTAAGTGACGTCAGTAAACTATGAAATGAATATTGTCATTTAACGCATAAATACAGTTCACGATTTCACACAAGTAGGCACGGTTCCCTAACTTGTGCATCAGCTTTGTTTTGTCGCTCATTGGGTGATTACTAGTAACATAAATGTTGGTTCGATATCAAATCAAGTTTGCAGCCGTCATTCACTAGAAGCCATCCAGTTTTAACCTGTTGGAGCTGCAATATAATCGTTGTCCATGGGGTTTATTTGGGGTCGAGACGTAGGCGACAACGCTGGTAGGCAAGAGCCAGGCAGAGTGGGGTCTAATCTGTCAAGCATCGTCAACATGATCACTCCAGATCACTCGGGCAAGCCTATCCCGACCAGCTTTTGTGTAAGTATCAGTAGCTTCAAATTAACAATGAATAAAGCACGATTCCTCAGATCACGTTTGCAGCGTCAGTCACGGGGGGTCCTTGAGGCATGCTACCTGAGCTATCAATTATTGATGTAAGGGTTGGGAAAACCACCAAACTGCGCAATGCGTAGAAATCCTTGTCTGCGGACATGTAAGTTCATTGTCAATATTGGTATCGATAATTGAATACTTATGCATTTGAATAAGCTGCATGTCATCTGATT
Source organism: Urechis unicinctus (assembly GCA_034190875.2). Taxonomy (NCBI): domain Eukaryota; kingdom Metazoa; phylum Annelida; class Polychaeta; order Xenopneusta; family Urechidae; genus Urechis; species Urechis unicinctus. The sequence continues at coordinate 69,896,817 of CM067349.1, forward strand.
CCCTTGATTACATCCCAGGTCACTGTTTTTCCTCCCGACCCACCTTGATTGTAAAAGATAATGCTAAACACGCTAAACCGTAAGTCGATTCAAGGTTTAGTCAACAATATTGCAAGTAGATGAAGTCATTGATTTCCTAATGTTATAATTGTGGCATTGCTATCAATTTGTTGGGTTCGCCAAATTGAAAATCACTATTCACCACTATTTTGGAATCACTCACTTAAGGCTACGTTTGTCAACAAATAGGCACCATCAATTGACGATAACACGCTATGTTATGCAAGGTAGATCAACAAACCTCTGCCTTGCCCTATTTACGAAACACCAGATGAAATCAACATGCTAACTTTCTCCCATCTTTTATGAAAAACAGAGTACACCATTTTGTGTTAACAGTCACTCTATGGGCGTAAGCCATATATGTAAAGCCCGTCTGTATTTACATAGATGAAGTTCTATATTCAATTGACTATTATATTTACATCAAAATTGTTGTTCTGTCCAACCCTATGCATGTCCATATGTTAACTGCAATTTGGATAACATCGTCCGACCTCATTTAGCGTTTTGAAACTGTCAAAGTAACTCTTCAACCGAGCGCCACGGTGTGCAAAGGACATACTTATGGAATACCGCAAGCGATTGATGTATCTAGTTTTACCATGCAATTTGTGTTTTGGTGTACAATGGAGTATGGGTACGCCGTGTTGATTTACTGGGCCCCTTGCAATATAGTTTCACTGATACAATTAAACTAGTAGTGTTGTCAACTACTTTTTGGAGGTTGTTTAATGAGCCTGATACAAAAGCTAATGTAGCACCGCCTTTTAAAAAGCTCACAATAGATCAAGTGTCATTCCGACGCGTCAGTGCGCGAATGTAACCCTAGGTCACATATTGTTGGTCGGATTTCCGACGCGCATGTTTGGTTCTGCATGTTGACATTGATTCCGCTAGCACTACAAGCTATTGCACTTTTCGGGGAGGCTGACTGGATTTAAGTGCCATAGCATCAACGATTCATTATACAACGAGGACGGGCTAGGAGCGAAATGGTAGCTTACCATGGGGAAGAACGAATGTCCATCAATGTTTATTTACACGGCCAGTCTATGCCATATCATGGAAGTTGTGTGCCACGGGAGTTGTAGGGTTGGTTTGTTGCTGTGTTTGTATCGGCGTTACAGGTACAATTTATGCCATCGCGGGCCAGTTGTCGATAAGGAACCGCTTGATGGTTAAGCATGATGACATTGTTGGGACTGTTCAACAGTCAATTTTGGGGCTAATGATGAGGGAAAGCCATCACACCATAGGGCAAGCTTAATAAATGAGTGTCATTCTGACTGCTCGTGTTTACTCTGTGTGTAGAGCAATGTTGGTGATTCAATGTGATGATTCTGACGTGGAAAAACGTGTGTTACTACAGTGGAAAGTGAATGACATTGGATCAGTGAAGTGACGTGGATTATCTTGTACAGGACAATTGTATGACGATGGAATTTCTAGGGCACCTTGGGTTGTATCAAGTTTAAGATGGGACTAAATGGGCGTGGTCCAAGCATTATAATTATCTTCTTTGATCACCGACGCGATATCACCAAGTTGTTGAAAGCGTAATACCCAAATGTTGCAGATTATTTCTTCAGATAGACGCTCCATGGCAGTTTATAATTTTAAGAAAACAGAACAAAGATGGCAACATATACTACATTAGACCTACATGCTACTAGAGTGCTTTGCGGTGAGAACTAATTATAAATGATACGAACATTTACCAACCGAAGCCTTGTTCTTTGTTTTCACTAGATATCATTAGACGAACCTGCATTTTCAAAATTTCATCCCGATGAATGATGATAATGAACAGTGAAAATGATATTACTTATATTCGATTTTTTTATGCATTTTATAATTAAACTTACATCAAGCTCGATCAAATATAGGCAGTGGTAGTGAAGGCACGGGAAAGCTATACACAATGATGAATGGTGTAGAGCAGGCAAGCATCGTGTGCTGTATATTGTCGACACACTCTGGCATGTCTTTATTGTTCAGTGTGATGTATTGGCATGGTGGACCATATTCACCATTTTTTTTTCCAATTTGTTGCTTTCTTGTTTTTGTTAACAAAACAATAAACATGAGATTGATGTTGTATGTGTTAGTCCATATAAAGCTTGTCATACGAAAATCGGTTAGACAATGCATTATTGTATCAGCTAAGTAATTTACATGCGAATGTGACATTGCACATACAGTATTACAGTAAACACGACACTGCACAAATTATAAACTGGTGAACGTAGAATGTGCACGTCAGTGTGATAAATGTGGAAGATGCATAACAGGCCACTGATTACAATTTATTTGAATAGCTGAGAAAACCGACGATTTTCCAGATGCATATTCGTATTCCATGCATTTCTGTCTCACCACTATGATGTACCACTAAAACAAAACGAATCGCTAGAAGCTGTTACACAGTGGTATAATACTGTCAACCGCCTACTGCTTGGTTGAGTATATTTGGACAATGACTCATAAATCTGTAAGGTACGTATGTTGCTGCACTAAGCGGGACTATGCAAAGCTGCACATAATCAATTATTGGTTGCCAGAATAGGATTTACAAGCAGTTGAGTGCAGTAATCCATCTGAAAAATAGTCTGTGTTAAATGCATCCCTTAATATGGATCTAACATGAGACTAAATAAGAGACTGGCTTCCTTTTTGGGAGTTTATGTCACATGCAATGTGAATTTGACTTGCCTTGGAATATTTACTTACCACAATGAAGCAGTCATCTTACGATGCCGTAAAATGTTATCTTGGTTTATAAAGGCATTACTTTTTTGTGAGAGACAGCAGTTGCCTTATTTGCACACATTTGTATATAATGCCTTTTTTCATCCACCGTGTATGCTGATTATATCTATGTGACCTACATTTATTTCTTATCTGCCTAATCTGACTCTTCCTAGCTTAAATGAGTGTACAAAGCTAATTAAATTTCCTCATTTAACCACTAGTTATTACTTACTGTATCGATACATATCACATTTTTATATCAGAGTGAGAAAATATGGTTCTATGTTCAGATACTTCTGCAAGCTTTTGATTTCATGTCCATGTTAAACGATCCGTTGTCCGTTTTCTCTAAGACGTGATTACATATCTCATTCTCCTCTATGCATAGATCGGAAGAATTATGCCAGCTTGATCATGAATTATTTGAGTTTATTGAGTGCATCGTCAATGACATGACGTATGGGCCATGGAGCTGAGATGAATCAATCCTGTTTTTACCGTCGAGGCAATGGATGCGTAAAATTGTAGGTCTAGTTTCGGGGAAGCAAAGCTAGTGCTAGCACAAAACGAGGCAAGGTTATTGGAATGTGGTTTGGTATTTGCTTCCCGGAATCTGTTGAGCTATGGGGAATGATTGTAGTCTTAGTTGGTTAACTGCAGACAGATCATAGTGATTTGTGGAAGTGAGGAAAGTGCTAGTTTGTAATTTGCTTTCCGGGATCCGTTGAGCTATCAGGATGGGCTATAATCCTTGCGGATGAACTGCACACTGTTCATACTGGTGCGATGAAAATACTAATCTACCTGCAGTTACAAGCTGCCATAAACATGATACCAACTGGCATTAAGTGACACATCGCTTTCTCTCTTGATCTTCATATCTTAAGGGCCAACACATACAATGTTCATCCTTACCGAGCGTGACCAAATATGTTTTGTGCCTGTTCATCAGTTAACAGGATGTACCTATGTTTTGTTTATGACAGCTCTCGTGAAATTAGATAATGAAATTAGAGTTAGGTAACGCGTGTAAATGGGGTTTAACCATTGCTTGTATATTTTCTTATTTCTAGCCTTTAAATAATAGTTGGGTTGCATGACAATAGGCAATCGAACCTTACCGGGCAGGGGCAGTGGTAGCTCAATATATCTAAGATCAAAACATGCTATGTAATTCAAAAGTCCATTCATCTTCATGTCATCATCATCGTTTTGATGTTAATCACAGGAATCTTCCGCGTTTTTTACTGTTTTGTTTGCATATAATGGACAGTTGATTTTATCCAATCGCTTAACGACTTATCTGGTATGTTGTGGACAGTGACATGATATGACTAACAAAGCGAACACAAGGTAGCTGATAACTTCGTTCATATCGATAATTTATGTTCCATCACGTAGCATATATAACTCACCCCTCAATATAAGGTGCCATATTTATGCTTCAAACCCTTCCTGTGACTTTATATGTTTGCATTTGCCTCGCACCTTTATTTGCTGGCAATACTCAGTTTGCAATGAATTGGTTTTACATAAATTATATCTGTAGTCTGTATATTTTGCATAATATAGGGAACCCTTTTTTCCATTAAAGCATTGCGTAATGGAACCAATTTTAAATCTTGTTGAGATACAGGTGTGTATATTGATGGTACATTAGTCAATAAATGCGAGAATTTAACGTAATGTTGCTTTTACCATTGCACTGGATAAAATAACATGCAGCACAATAATGTTAAAAGAACAAATGACATGCCGATTCACCGTCCATAACATCGGCTGAAGATTTCAGCGGCAAAGCGACTTTTCCCTCATATAATGACTATTATAAAAACAGAAAAACTGCATTGAAGCGAAGCGTTTTGTGACTTCGCCATCGAACGCTTTGCACTCTGTCCGATTTGTTCCAATAGACTGACTGTTGATTCCTGTCACGTATGATCACGGATTTATCAAGCTCATGTTGCCAAGTCCAACGATCTCTCAAAATGGTTGGAATCAGATAGAAAAACGTGAACGAGAAGCTTCAACTATCAAAAATGATCGCGCATCTGTCATATCCGCAATGAAAAGAGCCTTGCGCGAAACGATTCCCGTTAGAGGTCGGGTATACGTCAAACTTTTATCGTTCGGTGGAGCTAATTGCTTGATTATTGCATGAAATAAGTATAAGGTGGGTTATACGCCACGCAATCGATTTCCATATATGAAATGGAGAGGCGATGGAAACATGTGTCACTCGTTCTTGCCTACATTTGGAAATTTAGATCTCTACCGCAGCTATTGGCGAATTAGTTGTGTTTTGGATTGCAAATAGCCACATTGTTTGACGTGGCTAGTATCATCAATGTTTAATGATACGTCTTTTGGTTGGTGAATTAATTGTTTGGTTGACGAGGATGACGTCAAGCAATACAAGTTGTTTTTAATCGATTCGGGCTGATCAAAAGAAAGGGGTGAGATCTTTGTCAATGAAAAGGAATTAACATTAACTTAGCTAATATGTTACTGTATTACATACCATACATATGTTGTGAGTTAAAAGTAGTAACTTAATCCTGTTACCCAATATCTTGGACAGGAAGATCGCGTGTTTTTTTATGCAATACATACTCTTTCCATTCAAGTATTAATGTTGTGTAGTGAACGACGCATCTCCATGAGTCTTTGCTATTGATGCTTTGATGCTTGGATCAAACATCCACGAGTGTTAAAATCAATCATTCCCTTTGTCTAAGATACATTCCGTAAATCTAGGTGCGTGCCTGGACAAATATTATGATGGCCATGATATCACATCGTAAGAAGGTGTAATAGTCTCGAGTTGGATATAAAACAAAGATGAATGATATTGTTACTAAACGGCGCAAACGGCTAGTTGGTCGTTAGCTACTCTAGGATTAAAAAAACATTGTCCGTATTTACAAGGTGATATAATGTGTGGTGAGAGATATTTTAAGGGAGAAAGTTTTATTCTATGCATACTATGCTCTGATTTCAGAACCTTTCCTGTTTCCTAATCCACTCCAGAAAGAGATGATATTCATTATTTCCTCCCTTATACCAGTTTTTTTAGGACTTTATTATAGCAAGCATTTGGGGTAGAGATTCTGTAAACTTTTAATCTTCCAACATCTGATATCGTAGTTTTACATTGCTTGTGGAATGACGACCGTGAGAAGCTGCGAATCTACAAATTGACTCATAGTGGAGGGAGCAGGTCTATGGCTTGTAAATGGTTTGACGTGAGACACATTGTTCGTCTAATAAAAAAACGTAAAATCAACAATACCTAGCTTAAGCAAAGCGGTATTATCCTTTAAATACGGCATAGTATAGTAGATAATTATGCATGAAGAGCGCAGTAAGACGATTAGTCATTATAAAAAAGGCGAAGTATATATATAGAAATATATATAT
>CM067349.1:69905550-69930550 GCA_034190875.2 Urechis unicinctus
ACATTTGGTCGTGTGTCAATGGTACGGATTTGTACGTTTCGGTTTCCGGCACACTGTGTTAAACAAGCTACTGCATAGATGCATTTACTTTCCCTTTCCTTACATTCTTACGCCTAGATGTCTTTACGCCAATCATTCTGATTTTTGTTTCAATTGATAGTACCTATCGCAATTGCTATTCTCAGAAACACAACATTGCTTATGGCCCGATTAGCAAACTTGCAGATTGCTAACTGTTGCAAATACATCATGTATGACTATTTCATTATCAGAGTAAGGTTTTCATTTGGTCATTACAATTTCCCTTTAGGACATAAATGCAGTAGCTGTGTGTGATAAACATTCCAATTAGTCATATATGGTGTCGTCCACAAGATTATATCGACCCATCTTCACGGTTTTAGTTACTCTAGACCAGTATGTCCTTGTTATATTGCGTGTCCGACCACGTTTATATCCTGCCCTTAGTATATGTCATTACCGGCTTTTGACATAGATGTGAGCAATAACATCTGTTCATATTAAACACGCTTTGTACTCCACTAAGGTAAGTTAGGCCCCATCACAGACAACCGTATGGCTTCGTTGTTATTCCAATCTGTTAAATTAGAAAACAAATTTCAACGACTTGTCCAAAGCATATAAACACAAGCATGAGTTGTTTATTTTGTAGCAGTGCAAACTTTTTACCAACTCAGTTGTATGTGCTTTTTCATCATGTTATAGTTGAGGTATGGTTGAATGTAGAGCGTTTCTAGCCAGGGTTATGTACATTGCCCTTGACTGCAAGGTGAACAATTTGGTTCAAGCTATTTTTCAGCAACGATGGTCTTTCATGATGTCTTAGCTTCAGTGACCGTGTGCGATAAGCGATCCAGTAACCCTCGTGGCGAGTCCTGGAACACGGGAATGAACCATCCATATATCACACCGGTCGGACAACTTCTTTTTAGTTGACGCATGGTTATATACGCTTTTTCTTAGTTGGCTTCATTTTGCTGCCGTTTAGTCTAATGCGAACACCGCTGTACAATTTAAAGTTGATTATTACAGGAGTCGATGGGAAATATCCATGCTTGTGAGGTTTCACGTCGATGTTTTCGGTGATTCACCTCATATTACACCCATTCACGGTCCCTTGTTGCTATCCATTGCCTCATAGCATGTTGTGTCACCTTGCATGGTATTGCTTTGTGTGTTTTTTTAGTTAGACAATATATTCACTACTTGCGCACTATGTGTTTATTTTAAGATGGCCAAGCGCCACCGGAAATCTACCCCACCCTAGCGGTGGTTATCACTATTAAATATCGCAAATATACATTTAGATGTGCACGTAATATTATTATTTAAATAATATTTACCACAACATAGTGGACCACCCAATGGGCATATTCCTGTGGTATATTTACAACAACTATTGAATATGCGATATTTTTTGCATGTAAGATATTATATGATATTTGTACATGAACTTAGCAGCGCACCCAATCACACATATACGCTTACGCACGCACACATCCACAAACAAAATATGTTCATGTGTAATTCATTTACGATCTGTCATGACGCCTGTAATATCCGCATCCAATTCTTACAAAGAGAACAACACATTTGAATATATCCTACATCGACGGGTCTGCATTTTATATAAAATATGCGATTCTGGTGATTACACGTAGTAATATCTTTGGTGTTAATTTGTGCATGGTACGCATTTGGTATATTTGATAGCTTTCAAAGGTTTCACTGTTGCATATATGGACATATCTAGTACAGCTACAATTATTAAAACAGACATTACAATATTCATTACATATTGCGTCAGGATATATCGACGCGTGGAAACTAACTCCTGCTATTATTTAACTAGGGAGGGATATTTACTTATAGATAAGTTACGGGTATGGCCTCCGGTCCTTAATGACCACCAGCAATTCAGATCACATCACTGTTTAGACATATATCAAGCTTGTGGGTCAAGGTCAAACGATCACAATCATTGATACAGGATTACATGGATTAAGTGTTTTAAGATTCACGTTGTGTTTAGTGAATCGAAATGCATATGATAAGCGAATGGATATTAACTGGGTATCACTATGGAGTCCAGGATAAATGTCGAAAATATTTTATTAATTCTGATTGTAGCTCGTTGTGCGCGGACGTGTCAGTGCATTGACATTGCAATATTGCCCCTCAGGTCAATGCTTAATTCTTCTTGAATTTGGTTGTGTACCCATGGTCTAAGATCGTATGGTGCAGTAATGTCGCATTCCCAGTCATGAATGGTCAATTATTGTATTCAAATGTACCCTAATTTAGGTAACAATCTTGCAACGTGCTTTTTTTCTCCCGATTGTATGCTATAAAGCACTTTCTTGTGCCTGATTAAAACCATCGCAGAAGCAGGCTCGAAATTGTCCATCGCAATCTGCACATATCAATATCCGATCCATGACTAATGTGTTGCATTTGGTTTGAATATTACTTTTAGGAACGTCCATTTCGTTTCTCGGTGCGCCTCTCCTTGAGGGATTCAAATGAGTTGAGCAATATGCGTTATGGCTGGGCAAATATGGACAATAATCATTGATACATAATTGGGGTTTGAAGGATAACCATTGCAGAACTAGTCTATCGGTCATCAATCTGTTATTTCCTTTTGCAATTGCCGTATTGCGGTATCAATCAGCTGACGAAATCATTGGCTATGTTACAATAGGTCGGTACCGTAAGCATGGATAGCTTCTGCCCTCTTGCAAAACTAATCAGAGAGTCAACGGACTCTTTACAGCATAGTCATTTACCACATTCCTCTACCTAACGACCAATGTTGCGAATATATGACCATCATTGCTTGAACATTTTCCATTTGCGCCAACAAAATAAACGATGACCGGTAATGAGGATCGAGTTAAATGAGACCTGAAATTGAGATTCGCGTCGTATTGCAAGACAGGAAATGATGGTCAATTGGCTCGGCAGTAACGCTTAGGAGTAAACATTTCCTTGCTTTTCCATTTTGGTAGTACTAAATGGACAAATTCAATCGAGGCAATAACAGATCAGTATATCTACGATAAAGGCATCGCTTGCAATTAAATAGCCTATTGCATTTTCCCTATCAATCTTAAGACCCGCCCACAAACTTATCTCAGAAGATGTACCATTTGTTATGTGTTGGTTATCGCATGGTCACGTGGGTGATATGAAAGAACACGAGGACGCGGAGCGTCTAAGTGTCTTTCCCGATATCATCCGCGTGACCATGCGATAACATACTTATCGCGATGGCACCTACACGCGATAATCAAGCTCACGACGCTGTCTCCTATTAATGATAAATAGCGTGAACCTATGTTATGTAAGGTATCTGTCGGGGACCTGTAAATATGAGAGGTATTCCTTAATCCCTCACCCTGTATTGCGTAATAAGCAGCATGTGGTTCTCTCTTTAAACGATATTAACGGTGCGCAGGACCAGAGTAATGCTGATATCCATGAGCGGTTGGAGAAGTGGACCATTAAAGGTTCTGCCTGGGTGTTTGAGGCAGTCACAACTCTTTGGATTGATATTGATTGCTACCAGCCATTAAAAGGTGGCTCCTTCTTGTTGCTGCCTAGTGAGCTGGCAGCTAAGAAGGCTATCATAAACATAAAAAACACCAACTATTGCTTTTATGGTCAATTGAATTGGCCCTGCATCCGTTTGTCTAGGATCCACAGCGACCATCTTAGTATCACATTCAGTAGCGATTAAGCCTGTTGGCGTAGAATATACAACACCAGTGTCACACATTGAGAAGGTAGAAAAACATGCTAAACATTCTGGTCCACGTAAAAACCTCATGCTGATTGAGGAGGATGGTAAGCTTCATTACCCACAGATTAAAGATCTGAACCGCTTGCTGTATGATAAGAGTAAACACGAACACCACAAATTCTTCTGTGAGCGATGCCTACATGGTTATACCACTTAAACACTGCTTTGATTACAAGCCTGAGTGTATGGGGATAGGGGAAAGGGCGGTGCGAGTGGATATACCTGAGGAAGGGAAGAACATATTATCCTTCCAGAACTGGCAGAAGCAGCTGGCTGCCCCTCATGTTATCTACGCCAACTTTGAGGTGCTCCCGGTGAAACTTTCAGGCCCTGCACCATCCTACCAAGAGCAACACACATAAAACAGAGGATCATCAGCCATGTGGTTACAACTGTGTAATTGTCAGATCAAACTCCCTGCGGTGTATAGAGGGCGCAACCCCCGGGGGGGGGGGGGGGGGGGCACTTGGCCTTATTCTGGATAGGGGTGTGCCGCGGGACCTCGAAAACCCGTACCCGTCGTACAAGGTCAAAATGGCCAAAAGCATACCCCGTCGTATAAGGTATTATGCGAATGTATAAACCCTCGTACAGATTGAAGGCTGCATACCCGTCGTACAAGTATGAGGCCAAAAAACCCGTCGTACAAGTCAAGAGGCCGAAAAAACAACACCCCGTCGCGCGGCACATATGTACTACCTCCTATACCATTAAGTGCCCCCCCCCCCGGGGCGCAACCCTGTCGTGAAATGCTTGCAAGTCACGCAGCAGTAAGAGCTCACGATCAAAGCAGTTCTGTCAAAACCTGTTACCATGCGCATGATGCGAGAGGATAAAAGAGTGCACAAGGCAGCAACCCATTGTCATGTAGGTAAAAAAGAACTGGACGGGGCCGCTGCCAAAAAACAGGTAATTACAGGGGGCAGCCCACAATGCATGCAACCTAAAGCTGCGATTGAATCCTAAGACAACGGCTGTGCCTGTAGTATTCCGTAACCTACGGGGCTATGACTCCCATCTCTTGATGCAGGCCGTAAGCAAGGTGGAAGGAAAGATCACCCGTATCTCAAACAATATGGAGTATGTATCCCCTTCGATCCGAGAGTTACGCTTTATTGACAGTGTACAGTTCCTCCTGGTCTCGCTTGACAAGCTGGTGTCTGCAAACAACCCAGATGACTTTGCAGTGACGGCAAAGTATGAGCCATATATACATATATATATATATATATATATATATATATATATATATATATATATATATATATATATATATATATATATATATATATATATATATATATATATATATATATATATATATATATATCTATATATATATATATATATATATATATATATAGGCTGTTTGATTTGGGGTTATAGTTGCATAAGATCTCTCTGCAAACGGTTCTGAACATTTGTGCAAGTCATCCATTTCTAGCTGTTTCTGAAAATTCATATGGACGTGGATTATCATGATTCAGTTTCATTTGTCAAGATACTGATGACGTCTGAAGTTGTTGGACTGTAAGACGACGCCTTCTATGTGCACATTATGTTTACCCATATGAAACTGCTCTAAAGTTTTGATATATGCCCTAACCCTGATAGAAAATGGTTTTGTGCTTTGGTATCTTACTATGTAAAATGTTCCAGCGATTTTAGATACATAGAACATGTGTGGTGACTGTGTCTCGATGTAAGCCGAGAGACTCAGGTTATACCTATTTGGGGGCAGATATGTGCTAATCGCGAGGCACAGTATGTCCAAGGTACCATTATTCGACCGCAGTATATTCCTCGTGCAACACATATATTGTCGTCGCTACCTGTTGCATTTGAGCATTTCTTCAACAACCTTTCACATTCAGCACAGACGTCTCTTGTGCCTTGATTGCAATTCACTTAATGCGGAGTAGAAATGTAGCACCTCATGAATATTTGAGATAGACTCCTTGCTTCCATGATCATGTTGAGTGATAACTTTTTACAATACTGACTCGTAACAATTCCTGCTTTTTCATGATTTACTGGTTTAATAGGCTCTTTAATAACTCGCTATGCCTACTCTACGCTTCCTGGTACACTCACATCCATTCGTTTGTCCCCATTTTCTTTGAAGTAGGTTTAGGTCCCATGTGTTAATTAATCATCCATCCACATTAATGGAGTGTTTAGTATCTTTTTGATATGTATACATGCCCCACGCGTGGCTTATGTGCCTTATCGTTAGTGGAAGCCCATGACGAATATGTATGGCGAACAGCCCTCTACTTACCTTACTGAACATTCCAATTAGATTTAGTACTCACTTATTGACCATCTGACAGACTGACTGTCAAAAGAATACTTACTGACTGACTGACTGACTGACTCAATCAAGCAATGACTCACTGATTGACCGGCTTACTGACCAATGCAATGAATTACCGACTGGGGTACTGACTTAATCAATCACTAACAGACGAACTGACTGACTCATTGGCATACTCACTCAATCATAATCTGGTTCACTAACTAATTTCAATTTCCCACTCAGCTATTAATCTCGAACTATATCGTTCCAACTAAATCGATCACAAATGATACACTTAATCACTCACTTTATCATTTTCTCATCACTGACTCACACGCTTCCTCAGTCGCATCTTCCACCAACGAATCTCTCTTTCAATAGCACACTCACAAACTTAAGAAAACCGCCATTCACTCGATTACTCACTCGCCAAGGGACCCACTTACTCTGAATAACCCCCATTCACTCGATCACTCACTCACTTACTTGGAAAGCCCCCATTCACTTGATTATTTACTCACCAGTTGACCCACTTACTCGGGAAATTCCCCGTTCATTTTCTATTCACTCACCAAATGACAGAGATACTTGGGAAAGCCCCCATTTATTTGCTCACTCACTCACCATATGACACACGTTCTCGGGATTACAAAATTCGCTCACCCAAGGACTGATTAACTCAGATAATCACACATTCTCTAGAACATCTACTCACCAAATGACTCACTTACCCAATATTATTCATTTGCTTACTCACGTTCTTACTCATCCAATCACTTAGTCACTCACTCCCTCTGTCACTTACAAATCACGCAGTCAGTCAATCACAAACTCGCTAAGCCATATATCTACTAGGCATTCCCCCTAATAACACGCGTAGTAACTCACTCTTTCGTTCAGTTGCTCGCATTCGACCACTTCTCGTGAAAGTTTCTGCGTACTTTTGAGCTCGGTATCTGCTAAGCTTCAAGGTGAACCGCAAAATTGCAATGACTGAGGCATTAGTACGCCATGTATTGTATTCTTTGCATATCAAAGTCTGATTTTCCCCTTGTTATCAACTACAATCACACACTAGACAGGCCTCCAATGTAAACAACACTGTGGTGGCAATACGTTTATATCACAATAACGAGCGATCCCGAATAACGGACTGCTCCGTGGCGCATTAGCTTAGATTGCGATCTTGTATTTGTTGGTTTGGACGTGAATAAACATCACCTATTATCTCTCACAGTTTTACTTATACTTATTAGCAGCCAGAGCTTGTAACAATACCCTCCCTTAGCAATAACACTTCCCCACCACAACAGAAAAACCACAGGGAGCCAACTGTCACAGGTTTTCAGTGACTATTGTTGTTGGAAGGTGACGAAACAAAAGGGTTCGCTCACAAGTGTTTAGTCCAAGCAATGATGCTCTAAGGATGATAATTTGTGAAAGTTATCAGACCGCTGACACATGCATACCGATCCCTGGATTTATAAACAAATATTGACGCCAATTACTTACTTATAGTTGGAACCCTTGTGGTTACGTGGCATGGCGATATTTTTGACTGAAGTCACAGTCACAGGGGTGATAATGGTAACCAAGCTTGCTAACAAATATTAATATACATTAATATACAATAACTGTTTATCCTTTTCAGTTCAAAATGGTGTCTGAGAAGGTCCAGCTGTAAGAAGACGATTTCTATCAGCACATCATCTGCCATACAAGTAATTTGGGCAGGTAATGGAAATTAACATCGAACTTGGACACGCCCATCCGCCTTTACCCTAACCAGAAGTGGTCGTGTGCTCCACTTCATTACGAATTAAAGCCTGATGTGCAGAGTTGTTTCCTCTGCCACTCTAATTTCATCAATCGAAACAACATAATATTGACCGTTCATTTTATGCCAGAGTAACACTTATTGGAACTCGAGCAGGTTACTGGAACGAATAAGCACCATGCCAAAGGTTTATAAGGATATTTACCTACCTTGTATTGATAAATTAACTCACTGATTATGTGCCGTGCTTTATAGTGATTCCCAAAACGCTAACATACCTTGATGTTTGATAACGCATCTTGCTGTCTGATAATGAACTATGATTTACCATAGTGAACAATACTTTAAACATATCCTCTCTCATGTCTGATTAGATATTACATAACGTGCAATACTTTATGATAATTCCCTCCTGTTTTAAAATGTACTATGATTAATTATAATATATGTGAACGCTCCCCGAATTAATCAGAAAATTCCATGAGATATTAAGAGACTTTAAGGCAATGCGGCGTGCTACTCTCTGGAGACGTATTCAACCCAAAGAGTTCCCAAACACCATGTTGCTTGATTTTTTGGATAACCATATACTATTGCTACAGCATACAGAAGTCATTACGTTGCTCTTTGCATTCGGACTTGATCATGCTGTATGTTATCATTTATAAGCAGTTAACGTCAGAGGGCGACGTTAGTGGACGGAAGTGAATAATGATCGAGACAACACATTGAGATTTACTGTTGACCTATTTGGTAGATACAAAGGTGTTTAATGTCAGTAAAGAGGACTTGTAAAGAGCGTATAATACCACTAGGGTGAAGGACACATACTTAAGTATCTCTATAACTTGGATCGGAAAGGCTGCATCCATATATCGTTCAACAAGTTATTATCAGTGCTAGAGGTCACTCAAAGATACTTGGATAAGACAGTAAAATGCACAACTTAAATTTTTAGTGAATGATTATCATTTCCAAATGTATTAATGTATTTAAAAAATCAAGTAGAAACATTGGATTGAGGCAGGACACTGCGTGGCGCAACAAGCAGTGCTAGAGGGCAGTAAATGGAGCTTTTTTAGTTTTGATTATCAATCAGTGTATTAATCATTAAAAAACCCATTGAGGCAGGAACTGCGTGGCAGTACATTCGCTTTTTAAATCAGTCACTATTACCCACCTAATAACTCGTCACCCATAACCTTATAATCCGCTAATACATCAAACAACTAATGCACTAGATGACAACGCGTTCAATGTGGTCACATGGGACTGGCAGTTAAATCATATGTAGGGATATATCAAGGTTGCTGGTAAGATGGGAGCATACACACACATGCCCACGCACACAAACACCGACACTTACACACTTACGCACATGCCCATACACACATACACACTAGCCCCGCACACACACACAACACACACGCATATATATATATATATATATATATATATATATATATATATATATATATATATATATATATATATAGATATATATATATATATATATATATATATACATAAATATATATATTATGTATGTATATGTATATATATATATATATTAACTTATGTGCATATAATATATATATATATATACATAAATATATATAGGTCAATATATTTATATATATATATATATATAAACATATATATATACTTATGTAATATATATATATTACATATACATATTTATATTTACAAATATATACATTTACATATATATATATATATATATATATTTACATATACATATATACATCCCAAAAGAACCAGCTATAACACCAGACATTCCACCGCGTCCGTCGCACCCAGTCGGTGGTGATTTATTCCTGTTCAGTCGGAAATGGTACATCATGGTTACCGACCTATATCGTAAAATTTTCTTTTATAAGATACTTTGAAAATACAAGCAGCCGATCAGTGATTGACGCCATGCGTGGTATAATTAGTGAACACCGACCTATATCGTAAAATTTTCTTTTATAAGATACTTTGAAAATACAAGCAGCCGATCAGTGATTGACGCCATGCGTGGTATAATTAGTGAACACGCCATTCCGGTCGAACTTTTCACAGACAGCGGCCCACACTTCATATCTGCAGGAATTCGGCAGGCAATATGTGTTTGCTTTGAAAACGTCATCGCCCTATTACCCGCATGGACACTGCTTGGTGGACCGCAAATCGAAGCGATTAAGAAAACTCTAACAAAGTGTCAAGAGTCTAACCGTGACCCTCAATTAGCTTTATTATGTCTGCGAGCCACACCACCTGTCCGCAACATTCCTTCACTTGCCTAAGTGCTGAAAAGCCCTGTGTTTAACACAACTTTGCCAAATCCAAGAGACAATGAAATTCACAGTAGTCGACAAGAAGACTGCCAAGCACGCCATTATAATAATATCGGCACAAGAAACCTACACGACTTCTCACCAAATCCACCTGTCAGTATTCAGCATCTTATTTCTAAGCTATGGACACCCGCAAAAATTGAGAAATAAGCTGACTCACCTCTCTCATATTACGTCAGAACTCCACATGGTACCACCTTACGCCGGAACAGCATTCGCGTTCGCAATACCACCAGGCACTTATGAGACAAATGCTCAACCGACTCCGCCCAACAATTGTCCTGATTCACCACACAATGTTACATCTCAGCAACAATCTGTCCCGGTTGCATGTGCTAGTGCATTTCTTAAGCTGTGGACGAATATCCATTTTTTCATCTTTGGGCCACAACAATCCAACAAACAAAATCGATATTCTGGGTTGACATGCTCTTTCATCATTGATACCAACGGGTAGTCATAGTATTATATTCACGTGTCATATTTTAATGGAACATGCAATTCAGTCATTATGGTGATCTATGTAATAGTCTTAATCCTTCTATAGCTACAGCATTTAAATACCCTGTATCAATCACGTTTTCTTCAAACCGATCATACTTTTGGATTTGTTGCACTCATTCACACTTCTGATGTGACCATATTTCCCTTTCCACTAAAATATAAGATTAGATGAGGATCACTACATCCATCTGTTATGACGTCCTTGTTCTTTCGAGAACTCTATTTTGTTTTCATAAATGCAGATGGTTTCAAAATTTACATGCTAGAAGTTTCCAAACAATCACAATAAAATTGCACACACGGAACATTGCAGTAAACTGTAACCACCCATCTTATTAATCCTGTTGTTATATTGACACGCTTCCATGTTGGGTGCTACGTGATTCGATCATGATGTGCCAAGTAACTATAAAAGATTATCACGGCATAACATGTATTCATTCTGTTTAGAGATAATGAAATGAGGTATGTAATCAGGCGAGGAAAGCATTAATAGAAATATCAAGTGAACATTTACTGCCAAATACGGTTTAGAGGCGCATTTAAGATCAAAGCAACAAAAATAAAACTTCAGATGCACACTTTGGATCAGAGAAATAGGATATCAATTATTACGTTCGGTTTGTGGGATTATTTCCAAGTGTATGTATAAGAGTTTATAACTGTGAACATATATATATATATATATATATATATATATATACATATGTATATATATATATATGCACATATATATATATATATATATTTATATATATATATATATATATATATATATACATGTATATATATATATATATATATATATATATTCATAAATATGGATGTATACACACACATATATATATATATATATATATATATAAATATTTATAAGTATATATATATATATGGATGTATATACACACACATATATATATATATATAATATATGTATATATATATATATGTATATATATTATATATATATATATATATATATATATATATATATATATATATATAATATATATATATATATATATATATATCATTTATATATATACTAGCACAATTTATATCAAACAATTGCATGCAGGGGCAGCATATGATTGCAAATTTCTTCATGTGCTCAACCAGTTCCATTTCTCCTCTCCACGATGTCCCTCTAACTATACCTATCATTATCGATATATATATACAACAGCTGGCTAGTATCCTTGAGAACTAGCAATTGTCACTTGCGTATGGATACCTACAATGCAACCAATGAAAGTAAATGATTGACTATAGCACTCGAAGCAATAATTAGATCTTAGCGAAATCGCACAATTGTATCTCCTGTAAACTACAATGGATAGTTTTGCAGAACGAGACATGGACTAAGAAAGTATTATACTTTGCGTAGTATTATGTAGACATTCTCAGCTACACTCATTTCACGTTGATCATACAGTACAATAGCAGATCAATGGAACAATATCATACAGGAACTTGTCCTCGAGTTTCTTGTGTACATGACGATATTTGTTACTGTAAGCAGTATATCTTTTTAGGTCTGCGTTAAACCATAAGCAACCAATAACCATGATGTGTAACTGCTTCGTCAGTGATATTACCTGTCTTAATTGAAAGTGTCAAGCCAATTGGTAGGAAACCATGTACATTGTTATATTAGTTTGAAACCCTTCTGGCGTTATGATCATGACAAACACAATCATAACGGACCGTCGTGGTTCAAACTAATTAGGTTTTATTGACCTACGTCCTACCACATTGAGCGCGTAATCCTTTACAACCATACGCATTGTTTAGTTAGTCCCCTAACCCCTGTTAAGTTGTCTTCAAATAGTAGCTAATTTTGTGAGCATAACAATTATGAACAAGCACGGAGCGAAATAAAGCTAGCGAACAAATATCCATCTTCTTTTCAACTTTGCCTCGATTTTTCGTTACCAATGAAGATGAACTGCACGTCGGACAAATCTTATAAAAACATGTTGCACGTAATCTTCTGCTAATGTTTAGGATTGTTGGACCAAATAACATAAGCTTGATGGATGTCGTAGCTGTAACGCGGCTGGACTTGCTCTGTGACCTCAATAGCTGATCCGCTAAATGGCTGCAGGTCGTAGAACAAAACATTAGTTGTTGCAAAACATTCTGCTTGAATAGGCATTTTTATAATCTTCCAAACGATACCACTTGATCATTAATCTTAGTGCCATTACATGTCCGCCTTGGTCACACGTGCTCATTCTACTTTGTGGAAGTTCGTATTCAATACAGCCAATGGAATGCGTTATATGGCGTAATGACAGCTAGTGAAGCAAGCTTTGGGTTTTATAGAAAATTACCATTGCCAATAGTTGCCAAGCAGTCGTTGAGTTTCTCTATGAAGCCCGGGATCATTTCGATCTCTAGTGTGTAAACCACCCATGCAATCGAGATATCAATTAGGCATATTAATTATACATGGTCGGTCAAAGCAACATAAATGTAGTGGGTTCTATGTCTTCCATTCGTGAAATCATGTATTGCAATTAGTGTTATCAATGAGCAATAGAAGCTTTGCGATTATCAAGCATTCCACCTCCTCTGATTGACTTTCAAACGATTAACTTTTCGCGTTTAATCGCGGGAGCAAGTCGCTCGCTAATCGTGGATGTCAGGTGAGCTTGTCCCGGGCGCATTTCGGCCCTAGGCACTGAAGAGATCCTTACTCATTTGCCGGTCCAGAGAAATTTTGGCACCAGTGAGGCCACTGCACTGAACGCGATAATATGTCGTGTGGTGACGTTACGACCCATTTTGTCAATTCTAAACCTTTACATTAATAATTCGGTAGCAGCCGCAAAATCAACATCCAATCTCACAACTCTGAAATACAGCACCCGCATTTCTATTAGCTGTCATTGGTGCCACGAACTGTTGCGCTCCAATGAACTTGTTCGTAATTAAACGCGAAATACCAATCGGTCATGGAGGTTATACGCCAACAACTATTGTCACAAGGTGACAAGGTGTCACCGGAAGTGTTGATAAAGCCAGCAGTTTTCTTGGTAAAAACCTCCTGCAACTCCAGGAAGATCACAGGCGTGACGACCATTCACGCAAACCATCTGCCAACCTGACTTAACGCTTCAAAAATGACATTAGACTTAATAAGCATCAACATATATTGACTATCAGTGCAACTTATAGGTAGCATGTTGTAAAAAAAGGAAAGCAACTCAAAGAGCAGCTATTCCGGGTATGGTGCCATCAACAAGGCATCTGTCAGGGAGGACGAAGTATTGGAGCTAAGTCTGCTTATAAGCATCTGCACTAAAGTCGCGATTCTATATTAGAATCAGCAATCCAACAACGGTCTTTGCCGATTGTTAGTGACATTTTCGACCGATATGGATCAGATATGCTATTTATATTTGCCAATAGCACTCGTCGATAATGGACGTACCATCGCATATCTCTTATCATCTTCGACATAGCTGTACGGATGAATTCAATAAAAGCATAACTAAACTTGGTTTTACATATATATAGATATATATATAGATATATATATATATATATATATATATATATATATATATATATATATATATATATATATATATATATATATATATATATATATATATATATATATATATATATATATATATATATATATATATATATATATATATATATATATATATATATATATATATATATATATATATATATATATATATATATATATATATATATATATATATATATATTCGGGCAAACCTATATGAATGCATTAACTATCATTTTGATGGAGAACATAACCAAGGAGGTAATTTAGTAAAACATAGAGAAACCATCCGATATGCAGCTCTACTCTGGTGGCTGATGTATGCAGTCCTTTGCCGGATATAGTAAATTGACTTTATGTCATGAGGCCTTGTGTAAAGCACGTCATTGATCATTTTCAATGAGAAACTAGCATCAGTCATTTGGTGACGCCTATCATGTATGCTGCATTGACGTTTGGAGCAAATCCGGCCGGAAGAAAACCTGTTAATTTTTCCACCCGTCGGTTGTGAAATGAATGCAAACATGCATCAAATGGGAGACTACCTTCAGCAATATTGCTTAGCTACAGACTATCGTGGGTTAAATGCTAATGACCTCGTTGAGAGTAATTTGACTGCTTATTACGTACAGCTACAGTGACATTCCTATAATGAGATTCTGTTACCAATGTTACACATCTATGGTTTAGCAATCAGTCATTGGAAGCGAGTGTCGGCAAGTCATAGCGATCTCGCGTGTTTACTACAACAAAATCTAGTGATTCTACTCACGCAGAAATATCAGAACATCTAAGGTTTCTATCCTTTATGTGTCACGTGGTGTCATTTGGTTCCTGGTAACGAGGATACACAATTGACTGTGATTGGCCTATGGATTGAAGTCATAATGCATCGAAAGGCTAAGGAGGAACTTGCCGTTTGTTTATCAGGTGGTTAGTGCTACATTTAATGTTTATAAGTATCGGGTAGCCAGGGAATATAAATTCGTTGCAAGAAGTAACCGAACAACTCTCTCTTAGCATTGACCGATGAATTTTTCCACTCAGCGGTAGACATGATCAAATCTCCGCAGCGGTAGAATATTACATTTGAACATGAATGTCTAGAGAGTTGTCAATTCTCCACAGGTAGATGGTGATTTCAATTGTTACTTGCCTGATGTGATAATATCATATTGAGTCAACTTGGTTAGCCAAATCCATTCACTTGGCGTTACGGGTTCTGTTTATCGCACACCGATACTACGACCTTGTCTGAATAAAGCCAGCAAAATAGCCTTTGCCAATGATCCTATATTAAGACACAAATAATCGTTCGCACCATGGCACGGGCAATTAAATAGTACGGACTACGCTTGTTGTCTCTAAAATATAATACCTAACTACTCTCACGCGCTTCCTATATAGTCCCCTAACTTGTTCCACACGCCGCAGTGTAGCAGTCATCGTAAAGTTAGGAGGCGCTGTAATAAACAAAACATAGATAATGCATATTCACTAATATGCAGGAACAAAAACATTTGGCCAATTCATGAGCAATAATAGACATATATTCGTTACACGATAATGCTCGGTCGAAATCGAAATATGAGCACATTATGTGCTGTCTCCTGGGGCATCAAGTAGAGAAGAGGTAACCGAATCTGAGGGTAATTTTTATTGGTCTCTCGAATTAGCTTTGCAAGCAGGCAATCAAAATTCATGCTTACTGTAATAAGCTAGAGTAGATGCATATTGTTTTTTTCAGTTATCACCTGTTATTGCGTAGTTTCAAACAAAAATGATCGACATAATTGATTAATGACGCGTAAACAGAACTGATCAGTCTGTGGTATTGTACTTTCCTGTACATCTGTCATTAGAATAGTTCAAACCATGGCTTATAACTTAAATCTATCATTTTAACCTTAATTACCTACAATTACATATATTCCATATCCACTCAACCATACCACATATTGTTGTACACATTCGGATCCCTCACGGAAAGCTGCACTGATGAATGAAATTGAATTTCTCCAGTGGAATTATCAAACTCAGTGCAACATATTTCCTATTTAGTGCAGCTTCAAATGTGTTGATCAAGATGAACAATTAGGATGCTGCTCCTGCGATGGATATATTCAACCACAGGGAACTACTTCATTAATACAGTTGAGGTAGTATGATGTATTTGTTTAAAAAGGTATAGGTTTTGACATATATGCTACATTGCACCAAAGAACATGTACCGACAGAATTAGAGTATGAAAGTTAATCAGATGATGTCATGTATGCCAAGGAGAGCACGTTACACGGTAGTTATTGCATTCAGGGTTCCACATGGCATCCATTGATCATCCGCACTCTCGGGGAATGCGACATTAGCGTGCATAGGTCATGCGGTGTGAATCCTAATGTAAGACGAATATTGCATTGCCCTGCAGAGCAAAGGTGGCATGTCGATGCAATGATACCTCCCCGCAGAACAAGCTTGAAGATCAGAATGAATCTGAAAAATGTGGACATCGTCAAAATCGATGACGCTGAATGGACCGTGTGCAGTTGATCATCAATTACCAGAAGCCATCCCCATAGCTCGTCATATGTAAAACCATATAGCCTATAAATATCTTTATTTTCCCAAAGCAATCATCCGATATAGGGAAATCTCATTTCCGCGAAAGTAATATTTGTGATACTTTTTTTCAGCCGTGTGGTGCTTGCGTCATATCATATACGATGCACTAAATCAACCCAGATGATTGACTACAAACTAAGGGTGCTCTTTTGATCCATGCATAACCGTAAATAAGATATGTAATCCGGTGCAGAACGATATGCGCAATGACCAGATAAACATGGACATGAGGTAGTAAGCTTGAGAGGATATGTATATGGATCTATATCTCGGCGCCTGCTCTTCACTAAAATTAGATATTTTTGCAATGTGTATGCGTTTAATTGATCATTGCAAACTAATTTTAAGTCAGGAGGAATCGATTCCGGCAGATGAATAAAAATAATGATTAAAGCTGGATAATAACACACAGTGTTGACTAAACTATAATTGTCAGATATATCTAGGCTTAACTTAAATGTAAAAAACAATTATACATTATTGCATTGTTAAACAAACTAAACAGTGTAGCGCACCACATCCCTTATAGCTTGCTGTTTTATCACACTAACCATTTGCATATATTTTCACAGCTAGTCAACCTCACATTCGAGTGACATAAATTTCTCATAAAGCACGCCAGTCTCTAATTAAGTCCAATTAAGTCTCTTTATATAGGATAAAGGGTGTATAGTTTGTAAATTAAACTCCCTCTGTGTCTAGATGTGCATGGTACGACAAAGAGCAGGAATGTGTCTAAATATGCTCAGCTTAACAGTAGGCTAGTTGAGAGTATAATAATAACCATGGATTACCAATGTATAACTGCTCCTATGGAAAATCTATGACTAAGTGGGATATCGCAAGCAAGGCAACGCAGTGTACAGCATGAATCACGAGTGTGGAATATGTTTATGCATCTGAACGATTGTCCAAACTCCCGGCTGTTGCGTAACAAATGTAACTATTGGAAATCAATGGTACTCATACCGAGCAATTTAGTAAATTGTCCGAGCACCGGAGCACTGATTGTGCAATATCATGTTCACAAGTAAATTAGATAGCAGATACAACCGTTCAAAGATTCTATCTATATTATCGCACTGCGGAGCCATTTAATACCTTTTTATCATCGACAACCTTCGGATAGACTTTTGCAAATTGAAAACACCAATAAATAATCGTCAATTACAACAATGCTAAATAACAAAGACAAGCCATTTGTTATAATGCTTGTGCCTCCTGTGATTACTTCAGGTGACACGAAATAAGACAACACTTTCAATCAAGTTTGCAACATTATATACTGGAACTCATTCTGACACAAATCCTTGGAGCTGATTGATGGTAATACCTGGGTGTGGTCTATATTTGCTAGATGCATAGAGCCAGCCATGTCTGCTTCATGCCATCAATCATTGTCAATAGCTGATAGGGTGTCATTGAGATGTAACCCGAGGTCCTCGTGATAGCACTTACTCCTGTCTCCTAGTGTACACATTCCATGTGTATCTAATTGTCAAATACGTCAAAAGGCAAATATTATTGAAACTGTCACTCGTCATTTTATATTGGCATGCGTTTTAAAATGCAAAAAGTCGCAAATGAATTTATACCTCATTAAACAAAAGCGAATACCATAGGAAATCACTAACAAATGTTGTGTTTCATTGCAATACAGCAATAAATCACCCATGTCACGCTGGACTCCTCGTTCGTTCTATACCGGACGTCCCCTGAGAATGTCAATTATGCAACTGAGAGGGTATAAAACAAAGTTACTATATCAATTGTATTACACACTAACTGTTGTACTCTAGCAAACAGCGTGCTCAACATAATAAAGGCGTATACATCATTATCATTGTCTGCAATGTGTCACATCAGATGATGCTCCATTTCTTAAAATATGGCAACGGTGTCTACGAATTAGCTATTCTTGGCTATTAACGTTCAAATTCCTATTGCAAATAGTAAGAGACACAGTGGCTCTTCGCTGGCTTAATCTTTCACTGCGTCTTTCACTAATAATGATGTAATTAACAAATGACAAAGGTTTATTTTATTTGAAAGTAACTTCAAATACTGAGTTGGACTATCTATCAACGTAAGTGGTAATGCTTGTGATGCGTATGCTCTTTCATTATACGTACTGTACTGAAACAGCTGCACATAGCAAGGCTACCTAGTGGACCAAAATCATTGCGCCCCATTGAAACTTATTATCCTCTTATTTTCGTCTCATTGCTCTCTTGATTGTGCTAAGCAAACATTCAGTCTAGTCTCTGGATTGCCATTACTCCGACTTCCCAGACGCACTCTGCAGTAAACAAGGACGCGCTTCGTGCATTTCACATCAGGGAATGTTCCACTAGGAGATTTGCCTCATAACGTTATTACAATTTATCCCACAAAATGGAGTTCGCATTAGACTCATATCGAGACGTGCAAGCATCACCGAACTGCCTAAGCACGCCTATTCGCTATTATCCTACGCTCATTCAGAGCCTGCGCAAGTGGATGTTAGTAAGATGTTTTAAGGATGGCAGGAGTGTTATAATGACCTAGGAAGGTCACAACGGCAGCACGACAGCTAAAGGGTGGTCAATGTGAAAGTAATACATTAAAATTATTACCAATTGAAGAGTAGAAAATTTTTTGGATTATCAGAGTGCCAGCATGATACCAGCCGGATGTCCAAAGAGACGGAATGACTTTGCAAGTATTATGGTAATTTCAGCGTTCAGGTGTTCGACTTGTCAAGTCGAAAATGTCTTTGCACTAACTTTTTCAAATTTTACCTCACTCAAGTATAGATTCGATATAAAGTCTGGTCCACTGTAGCCATGTTAACACATGCCCTTATCCATGCAATCTGAACTAAGACGTCATCCTAGTGACGTCATGACAATTTAGTAGCAAATTAAAACACAATAATCCAAAAGCAATCCCGGCTGAATGCTTGCTGACGACCCAGCTCTACCGAATAAACTGAGAGGGTTGCCACATTGATATCAATATAACATCATGCTGTCACCACTCTACAGCGCATGCGTACGATAGAATTAACAACATCAACTCTTATTATTGACCATAATGCTGGCAGGGTTGATTTGATTAAATCATGATGTGTAGATACAGACTTAACAGACAATGTGATAATCTTAATAAAGGTTTTCCAATAAAGGCCACTAACACTGGAATATGTTGAATAATGCAAATGTTCCCCGTATAGTTATCTGTATATAATGTATAAGTACTATAAAACGACCGGTACACCATTTTGCCGAGAGTCTTTCAATGAGCGTTGCATTGGAAGATTTACAAATGCAGCACGCAGTTAACAACGCGCCTGTGTGTCGATATGTTTAGCCCTTACGGATAGGTATAGCTCAATGGTCCAATTATCAGCTAGTCGTTTTGACAATTAGCTGCGGGGCCCCAAGGGGGATCGTGGAAGCCCATAAGGGGATGATAGGCCCCACACGACCTTCGGGCCCGTAGAGCACCCTAGAGAAAACCGTGCGGGCCCTGCACAACTGCCAAGTCCGTGTTTGAATGAAGTGCATGTTTAACTTTTGGACACAAGCTCTACGGGGCCCGTACGTGGCAAAACATCGTCCAAAATCGTAAGGGCTCCCAGGGTTTTGGACCAGGCGGCGCTCGTAGACAGCCCAGCCCGTAAGTCTCATGTGACATAGTCACAACCATAGAACAGTGAAATTTACCCCGGATAAATAAAAGGGAATTTTCCAATCAATACGATAAATTTATACATGCTAAATAGCTGTATAATTTATTTCTTCCATATAATTTTCATTCAGTATATTCAAATACTGACAGATCGATACTATGAAGGTATAACGACCTTGGCAATCAGAAATAAACAGAAATAAGTATCATGACGTTTTGTTGGCGATGATTAAATATCCTTAGTCCTCCATTAGAATGTACTTAAGTGGGTTTATACGTTTTTCTAAGTCACATTTCTAAAGCCGCTCACATAATCAATTGACATAGATCATTAAGCTGAACGAATCAACACACCCGACAGCAATGACAATAGCGCTTCGTAGCGTTGATGTCGATACCGATCACACTTGCATACTTAAGTACACAGGTGTGCAATGAGCTGAAAAGTGAGTGCATTGTTCGTGCAATTATATTGTTAGCTAAGCAAACATTCCAGATATAAGTCTCAATTATCTGGATAGCTATAACTCTGCCTTCAGTAGAATACTTCGTGGTTTTCGTTATTTAATTCCGTCGCGGAAGACCTCGCACCCGCATTGATTCACGAAGGCATATTGTATCTAAATATATTGATATTTTCATTATGATCGTTATTATCAAGACCGAGTCGCAGAATGCTTGCAAACTGTTACAGCGTCCATTAATAGTTCAGTAGCCAGCGCTGTAAAAACACCCTCGTACCATTGGTGCGTTATTAACTCCACCTACGTCATTACTATCAGAAGCACGGGTTGAACTTGTATGTTATCATATTACAAAAACGCAGCCAATCTCGTAATAGTCGTATGTCAGTGTTCATAGACAACTCAATATTATTCATGTTACAGTTTACTCCCCCGTTTAATAGCATACATCCTTACTCATTATGCACATAATTTGCATGCTCTTGACAAAATGCTTGTGAAATCATAACGAGCACCTTCATCCTGCAAAATGCGATTTATGGTACAGGGTATGTGAGCCATGTCCTATATTTACGATATATATGTTTTGAGTATCGTGGTTTCCAAAAAAATAAACATGACTGTTAGTTATGCGATCAGTTGTTCATCTTAACCCTTGTTACTGAAAACGTATTGCCTTGAAATAATCGCTTGACGCAGGCTTTAGATGGCATGCATAGCACACTGGTAAATAAGCATGAAATAAACCACTGCGACTTTTTTCAAAACACAATACAAGCAATCCATCATGATGAGATGCATGAGCGGTTTTAAAATTGATGATGCTATGTTTTATAGGTCTTGCGAGTACCACGTGATGAAATACAGGCTAGCAAATAATCCTCTTACTTTGAACTTCCCCTTGTGTTGAAACGACATGGTCATTCATGAATACCGATGCTCAAACCCATCTTCCAGCTATTTCCAACCAATGTGACAGATCGTCTGACCCAGCGACATGAGCTTCATAAATTTCAAACTTCATATGTGATCGGAATCCACAATTAATTTCAACAAAATGAGATTTTAAACGCATAGCGTGTATTAACAACCTGATAGGTCCTCTGAAATTACAAGCATATCAAGCTACAGAGCAGATGCAAGTATTAAGATATTTCACCATATATTGAAATATTACTTTCAATTGCTACGCAGTGAAAATCAATCATAGCTTTGAAACAATTGATCCGCGGGTTTTCACTTGATTAATTAACTCAATGACCGCAATATACCATATAAATTGTGAAACCACTGGATTAAGTCAACTGACGATTTCATTAAAAAATTATCATAGAAAACACATAAGAAAGTATATTTGAGTAATTAACATCGAAGGATATAAAAACCAATCTGAGAATTAGCGGTTTTTTTCGATACTCCAGAAATTCTCTTATGCTTATTCGATATATTTCGGTCCAAAACATTTTCCATCCATTCTCATTGCCTTCATTGGGTTGAATTGCCTCTACACAGTAAAATATGTAAACAATATCAGCAGAATTGGGTGAAAACGGACACGCAGGGGCAAAGAGCTCCTTAGCACAATGCACTTACTATTGAGAAATCAGTTCTGCAAGAGAGTATAGCAATCAGTTAGGTGTCATAGCTCCGAGGACTCAGTAAATGTCGGGCAGTATTGTCGATCACCAAGGAACAGAAGCAAGGTAGTTTACTTAAAGTCCCGACTACAATGAAAATGAAACTTTCCGCTTACTCACACACACACACACACACACACACACACACACACACACACACACACACACACACACACACACACACACACACACACACACACACACACACACACACACACACACACACACACACACACACACATACACTATACACACATATATGAGAGAAGAGAAAGATATATAGAGAATAGAGAGGGGGAGATAGATAGATCTAGAGATAGAGAGAGAGAGAGATATATAGAGAGAGAGATCTCATATATATCTAAGAGATAGAGAGAGATATATATCTCTATCTATATATATATATATATATATATATATATATATATCTATATATATATATCTCTATATATATCTATATATATATATATATATATATATATATATATATATAGACATATGACTATGGTATATCGAGTTTGGACAAGATCCTGAAAATACACGCGGGATCTTACGATAAACTCCCATAGCGCTTTGTCAGTATTTCTACACAGTCAAAGATGAACAGCCACTTTTGTGAATGTGACTAGAATCATGCACAACGTGGAATCGTGGATTAATAATAAATAATTATGTTATTCATTTTGGGAGCGCAAAATCATGTCATTTGAGCGAAAAAAGTGAAAGTGACTTTCTGTCGTAGATATGGTAAAAAATAAATACACATCGGACATCAATGCAATATCCCCTTCGCCTTCGTTGATTGGTATGGTGTCACCTGAGACTAAATAATTTTAACCTTGATCTATGTTTATAAATGGACATTTCACCATGTTTGCAGACATACTTTTGCATTTCCGGTGCTCCTTTCTCCGTCTACACCCAATCTTCCATTTCTGACCTCACCCATCTTCCTCTTGTCTTCCGTTCCATCTTCCGTTATCTACACCTGGCCGGCACTAAACAGTCAGTCAACACCAGTGCGCCTTCTCACAGGGCATTCATGAGGCAGTTCTGCATTCACGCCACCTGATCAATACGACGGTAGTTATCATGTCAATGGAGCGTTTACACGGATTTGAAAAAAACATTTCCATCCGCAATATCGCTATCCAAGTCAAGTAATTGGTCTGTTACCCACTGAGCAATAGTAGGCTGGCATTGCTACAGAAGAGAACATTGGATCACGTTGGCATCATGAATGTGCAATCAGCCAAGGCAGTGAAACTTACTTAAGTTTAGTCGAGTGAAATTTCACACATCGTTCTATCAAATGATTCTGGGATCAATCGACCTTTGAACTTTGCGCAGCTTACGCAGAATAGTTTTAGCTAGTGGGACGGCCCTCATGGATTTTACGCCACTTGCAGCAGCGAGGTGATATTGTGACGTTGGTGTCACAAACCCCTAGGCCAAATCGGGCTGCTAAACCCAACGGCGCTATGCCTGAGGTTCAGTACAACCCTATTGAGCGGGTCAGTTGGGCCCCCTTTCAGAGATGGGTTCACCATTTAACGTTATCATCCGAGTCAAGGGGTACCTGCCAGGTCTTCACACATTGGAATCGAACCTTCAACCTGCTGGTCGAAAGGAGACTCAGCTTGCCATAACGCCATGGAAACCGGCTGAGGTCATCCTGTGCGACACAGAGCAGGCTGGTC
Organism: Urechis unicinctus; assembly: GCA_034190875.2. Classification (NCBI taxonomy): domain Eukaryota; kingdom Metazoa; phylum Annelida; class Polychaeta; order Xenopneusta; family Urechidae; genus Urechis; species Urechis unicinctus. The sequence goes on from CM067349.1 coordinate 69,929,957, forward strand.
TGAAATATTGATATTTCCGTCACAACTGTCTTCTCTAATTGTTTGATTATGCCACATCAATCGATAATGCAACTCTTCTTTTCACCTTATCTCATATTACCGAAACTGATTGCATTTCTGATGAATAGTTAAATCCACCAATCGCTTGGAAGAGGCAATAGATGCGATTTGCGCCGCATGGGTAAAAACAATGTAAGATCGAATGGTTAAATGTTTTTCTTAATGCTAAACAAGCAATTCATCATGAGCAGAAGAGCAGTTTTAAAATCCAAGCCAGATCTGTAAGCCTAGCATCCAAATCATCAACTTATACTACGTGTTCAAAAAACGGCCAACAAATAATCCTCTTCTTTTCAACTTCCTCTTTGTTCAAACGACATGGCCTTTCACGCATGCGAAAAGAGCGCCAATCATCAAACACTTTTTTCAGCTGAGTCCAAGTCATGTGACAGACCGACGTTTCCTGGCGACATGAGCCTGATGAATTCTCGACCTTATACGTGACGGAAACACCAAATGAACTAAAAGGGTAGATTATGTGCAGCGCTCGGGTTCACAGCAAATGTTTTGAAGAGAAAGCTCCCGATTATTGAT